>AYEL01065919.1:0-41574 GCA_000484575.1 Olivierus martensii
GAAACGAGTGACGGCTGCCGAATCCACAGTAATGGCGACAACTATATCAGCAGCCATTGCAACACGTCGCCTATATATACGTGACAGGCATTCCCGCTACAACTTTTTAGTAGACACGGGTTCCGACGTCTCATGCATACCAAAGGCCACCAACAAATTGATACGAACACGTTTTGTCTGGCTGTCGCTCAATCGAGATTGCAACGACTGGGCTAGGCAGTGTATACTGTGTCAGAAATCTAAGGTAAACCGGCACATTAAAACGCCAATCGGCACCTTTCCTGGCCGAACGCGAAGGTTTGATCATGTTCACCTGGACATTGTCGGCCCACTACCACCTTCAAGAGGACACATATACTGCATAACAATGATTGACCGGTTCACTCGTTGGCCGGAAGTTGTCCCGGTAGACAACGCCACAGCAGAGACAGTAGCCAGAACATTCTATGACAACTGGGTCACCCGTTTCGGAGTGCCGACATATATTACTACCGACCAAGGTCGACAGTTTGAAAGCAAGTTGTTCCAGTCATTGTCAAAATTACTGGGGATATCAAGGATACGATCCTCGCCCTACCATCCACAGGCGAATGGATTAATCGAACGATTGCACCGTCCGTTGAAGGCAGCTATTAGAGCTTACAACACCGAACACTGGTCAGATGTAGTGCCGACTATATTGCTAGGTTTCCGCTCAGCATTGAAAGCCGACCTACAGGCCAGCACGGCAGAATTAGTCTATGGAACAACGCTTAGATTACCAGGGGAATTCTTTGATCCGACGCCAATGGATGTCGAGCCGAAGCAGATCCTCGAACAGCTTCGAGAACATTTTGCACATATCAGACCAGTACCAGCTACGGCACATGGAAGAAAAGCTGTATTCATACATCAACACCTGAACAAATGCTCCCACGTGTTCGTCCGACGCGATGACACGCGGGGCCCATTAAGAACTCCGTACGATGGACCTTATAGAATCCTGCGACGTACGAGCAAAGTATACGAACTGTACGTCGACGGGCATAAAAAAGCGATATCAATTGATAGACTGAAACCGGCGTTCCTGGCAGTGGATGAAGAAAGCCGAGATCGAAAACAAGCTATAACGGAACAGGAAGATCACCAAGACGATCGACGGGATCAGCAAAACCCGAACCAACGAACTGCAACTGCCCCAACAGCGAGCACCCCGATCCAACCAGCAACACCAGCTCAGCCAAAAACGACTCGTGCCGGCAGGAGAGTACGTTTTCCCGACCGCTACCTGGAATAGCAAGGGTCTGCGGGGGGAGTGTGTAGCAACCTCCGCGGACAAACAAGACACGAAAATGTCCACCAGGGGTCGTGTACGCTAGTGACCCTCTAGACACTTACTTCTGTCTCATCACTTTTGCTGCCTCGACCGGAGAAGTGACAACACGTGTACGAGTGTCGCGACTATTGTCTGTATCACCAACTGTGTATATATATGTGTTTTTGAATATTAAATTATTCTATTAATGTTAATAAGAGTTGAGTATAATTACCAACAAATCAATTAGAAGTCTGGTCTGTTATTCCTGTAGTGATGGAAGATATTATGTTTCATATGTTCATTGTATACCTGCTACAAATTATTCAGCTGAACAGGTATTTTGGGCATTGAAATGTATAAAAACTTATTTAAGGGCAAATATTATTAATAAAAAATTAAATTCCCTTCTTCTTTTTATTATTGAAAACGATCTAATATCTTCACTAGATGTTACAGATATAATTAATGAATTTACTGAATAAAAGTGTTAACATATATATATATACACATACATACTTCAGTGGTAAGCTATGAAAATTTTAACAAAGGGCTTGCACTTTATCTTATAAAAACAAAATATCAAATTCTAATTAAATGTTTTATTTTTTGCAAAAATAGAAAATACAATTAATTATGCATGCACAAGAAAACATTTTAAAATAAAAATAAGTTTAAAAATATTTAAAAAAAATAAAAATAACTTACTTATTGATATCTTTTAATGGAAAACTAAACAACTGGACTTCATTCCATTGTCTTGATGTTAAACAATTTGATATCCAACAATAAATTTATTGAAAACAGACGGCATTTTCCAGCACCTGTTTAAATTTTAGGTTATCTAAAATGTGTTTGAAGAACTTAAATGAAACCACACAAGACCTTAATTCTCACCCTTCCCATGTTTCAAAACTCTTTTGCAAGCTAAGTCCCTACCCACCTATCCTGCTTCAGAGGACATTATCACCAGATCATCACTATTCAAGATGTACATTCAAATACACAAATACAAGGAAGAGAAAGACTAAAGTAAGTCAAAGTATATTTATGACATACAAGATGTGTTTTCTTGAAATAAATAAGCAAACAAAAAGAACAAGGGGTTTACAAATTAGAGACAAATTTAACAAAGGGCTTGAGTAAGCCCCCACAAGGCCCCTTAAAACTCACCACTATATATATATATATATATAGGAGTTTTAAGGGGTTTTAAAAGTGCACTAAATATTAAAATATAATTTTATTTTCAATAAAACTTATAAATATTCAATTGAATGTTTATAAGTACTTTATTTATACCAAATATTTAAAAAATAAAAGGTAAAAAAAATAAAAGTTCATTAAGAGAGAAATTATTTCTAGGTCTAGGTTTAAGTGCCATTGAAATTTGAAAGGGCAATTGCTTCAATTTGTGTCCTTCTCCATTCATCCTCACTTCTCCCAAATCGTGTGATAATTATAATCAATAACTGCAATTCTTTGTCCAATACGAATTGCCAAAATTCATGATTTACATCAAGTTTTGAAAAGAATCATGTCTTGGAAAGTTGTCACAAAAGATTTTCTGTAAATGGCATAAGATGGAATTTGCAACATATAAATTGATTCAATTTCACAAAATTGCCACAAATTTGAACACTGCCACTAGGAATATTATTGACAAGGAAAGCATGTGAGGAAGTTAACTTTGACCTGTCATATTTTATTTTATTACGCTCTTTTATTATTTATCATATATTCAATATTATCTAACATATTATATTTTAGTTTTAAAGAGTTGACTTACTTCCACATTCTCCATCTCAATATTTCGCAATCACGTGTTATGGATGGAAATCTGTCTTCCAGACGAGCTTTCTCGGATAATGACATCATCATCTAATCTATATAAGTTTTACCATTGATTCAATATGAGAATATAAGAATGATTTCATATTAATGTTTTGTTCGAATATAATTAAATTGTAAAGAGGATGATATGAATTGATAACTCTGTAAGCTAATAAATTTAAACTTGTTATGTGTATTTATGTAAAATGAAGCAACACGGGACTGTACATCACTCGATATAAAAGCTGACGCAACCAACGACTCATTGAGGTGTTGTATCAACATAAGGTTGGTTAAGTGACATTGAAATTCTTGTAAAGGTCTACAATTTGCTTGAAGTTTGGATTGATGGTGGAGGTAGTAGAATTAAGTAGTATTTAAGGTTTCTTTCTTGTGAATAACTTGATTTTTGGATAATTGAATTAGATTAAATAAGTTTTGTTGTTTATTTGATTGTGCTTTATTTCGTTTAAATAAAGCTTTAATTAACACTTTTGTAAGTGTTTTTGAGTCTAATAAATTTATATTTTTTGTTATTTAACTTGTTTGAGAATTTATTCAATTTATAAGCATAAGTTTCTAACATCATTTTGTTGTTCTTAGATCTAACACTTAATCGGTACTTCTAGTTGTAAGTTCCAGTTTTTCCAGTTTTGTTTCGTCAGTTAGACATTAAGTGGTGTTAGGTTGTTTTGAATTTAATTATATTTAATTTAGAATTTAGTTAAAGACCTGAGCTCAGGCCAAACTCTGGATTGCAGTAGAACCATTAGGTTTAGTTGTAATTAATAGTATTGATATTCGTTAAAATTCGCGACTATGCAAGTATTCATATTGTCAATAATCCCCAATCACTAATTTATAGATTCTTTGAGAGGTTCAAGGACTCCCATCTTTAACAGTGATTCAATTGCCTTCTTTATGTTACCAATATCATTATCAGTACTCTTCTGGGTGTTGTGAGCACATACAGAATTACATACCGTTTAGCTGAATTTTGTAAGGCATTTTAATGTGCTCTATAGTCCATGAAATAATGAAGGAAAGCTTTTACAAGATCAAAGCTTATTTTAAATGTGGGTTCTTTTCTTATTCAATCAATCACCAAAATTAGATGTAAAACTTTACATGTATCTCCATCGAGCAATGGCTTTCCCAGTCCTCTAACAACATAAATTTCTGTTGGTGTGTTCCATTTGTTGTATTAAATATTCTCCCAAAAACAAACCAATTTCATACACTCTATTTTATTGACATTATTCATGCTGGTGATTTCATGAAATATGCATGAACCTTTCCTTATATAGTGCCTCCGAAATGCATGAGACATCAGTTCCTGAACTATTTGCATATATCACATTCATTTTTCTGATTTGAAAATTCTAAATCACTTTTGTAACTAAAATAGCAATATTGACATTGCTCTTGATACGAATATCTTTCACTAATACTACTAACAAAATACCACTTAAATTGCCAAATTTTTTGGGATCAGCTAAGATGATGTCAATTGGATTATTGGTGATTTTTTTAACATTTGATGTACCGCTTCTGCAAAGTTTGGCATAGTGGCCCTTTTTCTTACATTTATTACAGATTTCATTTTTTGATGGACAGTCTTTTGGTAAATGAAAATTGTATGACAAAAACACAGAAACTACTTGCTTAATAATACGATATAGTTCAATACAGCTCTTTAGTAAGTAAGAAATTTTTAAAAATTTCTTACTTGCTAAAGAACTGTATTGAACTATATTGAAAATTGTATCTTCAATTACTGAAATTCTCATTCTTATGGTATTATTGTAATGAATTACTTAGTTTTTCCCAAACAATTTGAAGCATAGTTGGGCCTTGATTGATGTTACCACTTTTTTGATTCTGTGTGGACTATATTGATTTTTATCAATTGACTTCCTTCTATCTGGATCTGTGATAATTGTTTATTGCCTTGTTCTGTCTGCTTGGCCATCGTTATTGCTTTTTATAGTGTCATTCTGTATTTGCATACATTCAGACAATTTCTGGTCTCTAATTTGATCTTGAATAAATTTATCTTTAAGGACACCAAATTGACAATGTTCAACTAATGCATAAAATGATGTTATAAAATCATTGATGATTTTTCCATTCTTCTGAAATTATTTGTTAAAAATTGCATGTTCATAAATATGTTCCTTTTTATTATAAAATGATTGTTGAAATCCTTCAGAATATTGTTATAATTTTGTTTTGTGTCCTCATCATCAAAGTTTAAGGTTAGAAACATATCATTAGTCTGGTTTCCCATAAAGTTGTGAGAACAAGTTCAAATTGCCCACCTGAAAACTTTGCACTCAACTAAAAGAAAAAAAGGGGATTGAAGAAACAATAAGCAGATTGATTTTCCATAATGGTAAAATTTGACCAATTTTTGGAGAACAACGAAACGAGAGAACAGTGATAATGAGAAAAATGAGAACTGAAATGTTTTAGAGAGCAGAGGACAGAGTCGAAGCAGTTGGTTTCTGGGACTTGTTAAGGAAAATTAGTGTTGTGCATGTGTAAGAAGAAAACAAGAAGAATTTATAGAAAACGTCAAAAGAAAAAAAAAAACAATTCAACAAAGGGAGATTTAATCACTTTTTTCAAAGTTATATATCCTCCGATGAAAGAGCTCAAAATTTATTTTTATTGTAAAAATTCTCTCTCACTGGTGGATGACCACCGTTATTTCAATAAATTTAGTTTATGGCTTAGCTTAACAACCGTAGTTATCCAGAGTCATTTTGTTTGGGTACACTGACATTTTCCTGTCCTTAGTCTCACAAAACTCTACATACCACGGTCAGGCCAGACCCGTAGTCCCGAGATTGCACACTGGGGCCTTATTCTCGACTTATTCATGTTACAAGGCATTCATGTTGGAAGTATCGTGTGACACCAACTCCCATGTTTAGACAGAATTGGTATTCTGGAGTTTCAACTCATATGCATTGCATTCTCGAAATTCGTGTGGCCAACTCCCATTAGTAAAGCATGTGAGATCGCTACACACAAGGTAAAATGGCGGACCATTATGTTATGCTATGTTTAATCGAAGCATTGGAAACAGAAGAAAGACGTTGTTTAAGGCGGCAGCGAATATTTCAACCCAGATTAGATGGTTTTTATCTTCATGAGGATCATTTTCGGCGATTGTTTCAGCTATCAAAGGACTTAGTAAAGGTTCTAATATACAAACTTCGACCGATATTAGGGGAACGAAGTCGAAGATCGGCAATAAGTCTACAAAACCGAGTAAGTATTTAAATTGTTACTTCTATACTATAGAAAATCAAGTAATTGTGTCAACATTCCCTTTGAAGTCGTTTCATAATTATAATAGTGATACAAATTTAATAAATCATTATAATAATTACATTCTATATTTTATTTATAAATACAAAGTGGGCGGAAAATCCGTTTACACAGATTTGATTTTTATAATTTATTCGCCTTATTTTCTAACAACTGGAAAAAGTAACTTTATATTATTTTATTAAAGTGTAAAGGAACTTTCTGCCCATCCCCTACAGTATGTAACAAATTTAAATGCTTTTCTTTTCCTGAAATACTCTTATGAATACACAATTGTTAGATAGAATATATTGCTTTGCAAAATTAAAAATAATTATATGACTTAGATTACAAATATTTATAAAATTCTAATCAGTATCGTTTTTGAACAGATGGCTCTCATCTCAGCTCTCAGTCCCATAAATGATATAGTATATAAATACCACACAATTATATGATACATGCAATTACAAATATTTCAGAATTATTAATCTTATCAACAAACTTCTGTTATCATTGTTTGAATAACAGATCAAGATAAAACTTTAGATGAATTTTAATATATTCATGAAAAATAAATTACATCCAATACAAACAGACTATTTTTATCATAATTTATAGTATATTTATTGAATGAGACAAGCTTTATAAAACTGAAAAGAGAATTAATTTCAAAAGCTGGTTTGTGTATTTAATGTTGTTCTATTTTTCCCATCTTATTTGAAAGGATGGGAAAAATAGAACAAATTGAAAAGACAAATTTTAAACTAAAATCAATATGTTAAAATCTGTAATGCTCATAGCATTCAATGTCAAATCTGTATATAAATGATCTTTATTCTCAAAGTACACTCCACAATCTTATCTAAGTAAAGACAACTCATATATTCGGGGTCCAAAACCTCCTATATTGAATTGCATTGTTTAGTTCTGTTTCAAATTTGTAATTTATCCAAATAAATAAGGAATAAAAGATGTATTATTGTTTTTTATAGGTTCTGACAGCTCTGAGATTTTATGCTTGTGGTTCTTACCAGTTAGGGATAGGGCAAGACTTCACAATTTCTCTTAGCCAATCATCAGTAAGCAGATCTATTAAAAGTGTATCACAAGCAATTAGGACACATTTGTTGAAAGATTGGGTTAAATTTCCAATGAATATTAATGACCATGCTCAATTAAAGCAACAGTATGTATTAACAGATTGTACTTATCAATATTATTTTCAAAAATTACTAATTTTACATTATTTTTTAGATTTTATGAAAAATATTCTTTCCCTGGTGTAATTGGTGTCATAGATTGCACCCATATAGCTATTGTGTCACCTAGTTCTGAGGATTCTAATTATCCAAAACATATTTATGTCAACAGAAAGGGATATCATTCACTTAATGTGCAGCTGGTAAATAATATGCTATTTTTATTATGTAATTTGTATAATAACTTTATTAATTTAAGCTGTGAATATCACAAATATAACAATAATCATATCATTTCTTCCTTATGTTAAGCTATCCAAAATAACTACACTTGTTTATATATTCTATTCTTTCAAAAATAGAAAATATTTTGAAACAAGTTAGAATTAAATGTCAACATTCCCACATATAGGCTTTATTTTAATTTACTTTTTTGTATAATGTATATTCTTTGTTTTTAGATATGTGATGCCAATATGTCCATTTTGAATGTAAATGCTCGCTTTCCTGGAAGTGTGCATGATGCATTTATATGGAAATCATCAAATGTCAGGAAAGCACTTCAAACTTGGCAAACAAACAACAGAAATTCACATACATGGCTTTTAGGTAAAAATGATATATTTATTAAGGCTAATTTAATTAATAAATGTCTATATTTTGATTAATTTACAGTATATGTATGAAAAGTTATTTCAACTTAACAATATTTTAAATATTTTATAGGAGATAGTGGATATCCTTTAGAGCCATGGTTGATGACACTGCTTCCTGCAACAAACAATCAAGCTGAGATGTCCTACAACACTCATCTCACTAAAGCTAGGAATATAATTGAACAGTGCAATGGCTTGTTAAAAAATAGATGGCGATGCCTCATAAAACACAGGGTTCTCCATTATCATCCTGAGGCAACTTCAAATATTATTATTGCATGTGTTGTGTTACACAACATGTGTGTTAAAAATAACATTGCCTTAGATGAAACAGAAATTTTACATCTTGAAGAGGATTCTGAAGATATTTTCCTGGAAAATGAAGGAAATCATTCTGTCCTATCTGAGGCTAGGCATGTGCAACAGCACTTAATAAGATTATGTTTTTCCTAAACTAAAAAGAATTTTAATATTCTGAAAAAAAGGCCCTTTTCAGGGCCATTTATTTCTGATAAAGAGAAAGTCAAATCAATAATGAATAATAAAATTATATTTTATTGTTATATATATATATATAATAAATATTATTTATTTATAAACAATAATTTGATATATGATTCCATAATTAAGGTAATTTAGATGCTATTAATGTTAATGTAGAAGCAATCTGTTGTAATAATTGCATGTTCTGAATTTTTAATTCTAATTCTTTTTCTCTAATTTCAAGTTCTTTTTTCTTCAATTTAATTTTTTCTTCTTGCAACTCTTTAAACTTGTCAGCTGCTTTTATTGTTTCTGTGAAATCTTCACATCTTTTTCTTTTTCTCCTTTTAACTGAAAATATTAAAAGTTAAGGTTAAAAATAAAAACAAACTATTATATATTGTGTTTATTGTTTTTATTTAATCAGAATCAATTTAAATGAAATATTTAGTTTTGCCACAATTTAGTGAACTACCATCTGCTGCCTATAAGTTGTGTTGCAAGAAGATTTGGTAATATAGTAGATTGACATATTAATATGCAGTTACTTCATCATAAATATATCTTAACTATAAAGTTATACTATCATTAAAAAACATATATCATTACGTAGTAAATAACACCAAGCACTTGAAGCAGGACAAACACAAGTTTATTATTAGATATATATAAACACATATACTAATAATAGTCTGCCCTAATAATAAACTTGTGTTTGTGCTGCTTCAAGTGCTTGGTGTTATTTATTATATTAATAGAAGCAGCTGAACTAGGTTGATTAAAATTATATATTATTACATTATATTGCTTGAATAATGAACTAACCAGTATTAAAATTTGATTTTTCTTTTATGGCACTATTCTCTTCACAAGTGATAGGAAATGTGTGTGAAATTTCAGGAACTGGTTCCAATGATATTGATGTATTTAAAACCTTTTGAAATAAAGTTTTTAAAAGTTTTAATTCAGCAATATTTATTTACTACTTGGTTTTATATAATAATTAGGCATATAAAGAAAACTAAAATAATTTGTATTTTTTAATTATTCAGATCGAGTTTATCAAATGCAAGTTATTCCTCTGCTTCTACTGTTTCTGGAAATTCAACAGTAGATTCAACTGACAGTGGCTGCCCCAAGCAAATGGTTTCCCCTATTATAGAAAGAATTCTTTCCTGTAATAAGGTTAGCTTTTCATTTGTGGG
This sequence comes from Olivierus martensii, assembly GCA_000484575.1. Classification (NCBI taxonomy): domain Eukaryota; kingdom Metazoa; phylum Arthropoda; class Arachnida; order Scorpiones; family Buthidae; genus Olivierus; species Olivierus martensii. Next base: position 9,992 of record AYEL01065919.1, read on the forward strand.
ACCACCACCACCAGTTTTTTCTCTTTGAGTTTTTATCCTTGAATATTTTTCTTTGGCATTTCACTTCATATCAAGCCAACACTAATGAAAAAACAAATCCATTTCACATTTCATACAAAGGGATTCAAATACTATTACATATTTGCTTTTTAAATTTCAAATATCATTTAATAACTAGCAAAACTTAAATGATTTACATGATTATAAGATAAATTCACAAATATTTAATTGCTATGAAATAATGATTTGCATGAATAATTAAATTGATAATATACATAATAACATTGACTTACTTTTTTCCATTCTGACACAGACTTTTTGGGCCCAACACACGAATTTAATTTTGATGTAATATCGGCCCATAATTCGGATTGCATCTTCTTTGTAAAATCGTTACTTAACTTTCCTGTGTGTAATTTTTCGTTATTTTTGATAAAAGAAACTAAAATATTTTTTTGTTCTTCCGTAACTTTTTTAGTTGCTTCCATATCGTATATTCTAGGCATAGATTTCAAATCACCTTCAAATTTAGCTTCTAATCCACGTGGAAGTTTACTATTTGTTACCCGAGATTTGATTGGACGATACTGAATAATCTCTATCCCAGATGTTTCTCAATCTAGCACGCCAAACGCGAATGATGTATTAAACTCACAAGTTGAGTTCGTGTAACAGTTTGCATTCCAGAATACCAATCGTGTGAGTTGAAAACACACAAGGGAGTAGACGGATGTGAGTTTGTGTACAACACAAATCACTCGAGAATAAGGCTCCTGGTGTCAGGAGTGGGATTTTGAAGTTGAAAACAGGAAACAAGAAGGGACAGTATATAGTGGTAAAAATTAAACTTCTGAGATGGCCAATGAAAGGCTGCCTAACACAATAACTCCTCGAATTAAGACAGCTTCTGGAGGATCATTTGCTTTCACAGGCATGATCCCCACCTTCGCTGGTGAACTGACTCAATGTGTCATAGACTTCTTCGATACAATTGAAGAAATAGCTACTTTGGCATCGTGGACTGATCGCCAATGCTTGGGAATCGCAAAATGTAAAACTGACAGGTATTATTAGAGAGTATGCATGGCATGACTTTAGGGTTAAAGATTTAATGGATTGCAAAACTTTTAAAGCAAATGCTACAGCAAAAGTACGCAAAAGTACCATATACAATAAGACTACAAGCAATTCCACTCTTGCACATAACGAGATGGAGATGATCAAATATTTACTGTTAGGTTACAATCACTTGCAGCAGAAAAACAACCATAGACATAACAAACACTAATGAGCAAGAAAAACTAATTGTAGAACAATGTAAAAAAAAAAAGAATTAGATGAATGATTACGAGTACAGATTTACCCTGGTTGAATGATAAAATAAAATGAAATGTATTATCTCATGATCCAAAAACTTATGAAAATGCTTTACTCATAGCTTCACATGAGGAAATGATAAATCAAATAACTAACAAAACTCACCTACTTGTGGAAAAAATTAAATGAAATGGATGAAGTGAATGCAGCAGTAAGTCAATCAGATTTAAATCAGCAGAAAGCTGACACAATGACAGAATTACATACCACAATTAAACAAATTACTGATAAATTAGAACCTAAACTGGAAAAAGCGCAAGAAATCCGACTGCTTACTTCCACACAACAGAAAGAGCTGTCTAGGAATCAAGAAATATAGTATTATGGACTGCCACCACTCCCGCATTCTTATTATACACCAGGAGTTAGATAGCCTTACTTTTATAGGCCGCCACAATTTAGGATGTTGTCTCCTAATTTGTATAATCAATCTCACTTTTGGGTTCCTCAAAACTACTGGGAAAGACCCACGTGCCCTTTTTTCTCAGTTACCAAGATCATATATGATGCAAGGGAGAGAATGTTATCCATATTCACATTCACCACAACAATATGTATTTGAAAGAAAATCTAGATATATTATTCCACAAAGTTTCTCAGCAAACTCATAGAGCAATAATCGTGACCAATATTACAAGAGGAGAAATTTTTGACTATTTAAGGGTGGACCGAGATGTAATTGGTTAGAAGGGAATAGAATGATAAATCAGAGGTCTAAATTTTCCCATGTTTTTCCCACAATAAAATCAAATTATTATTATATTAATAAACACCGAAATAAAACAAATGCTGAATGCTTTAGGAAAATTCAGAGGTTGAAACACCATGAGAATTCTGATCCTAGCTTAAGTTGTGTAGTTAACGGGAAAAATATTTGTTTGACAATAGACACACATGCTACAGTCACTTTGCTATCCTAATCATTTGTCAATACATTTAGAAAACCTATAGTTCCATACAGAGATTTTGAATTAGAATTACACAGTGTTACAGGACATGCAATCCAAATGTATGGGACACAATTTCATTTTCAAATAGGATCGCTAGAATTCAGACATAAATGTTATATAGTGGATCCAGATATAACAGTCCAAACGACGGTATACTTTGCTGAGACATAATCATAAAACATAATTTAACAATCTCACTGAGTGATTCCATAATAACACTATCCAATGGTACCGGAGTAAATTTTAAGGGAGTATGGCGAAATTGATTCACTTCAGAAAATGTTATCCAACAGAATGAAACTCACAGTATTAATCATAGACAAGCCAGGGTGCCTGAAATAAGGAATAGGAGGAAAAGATTGGAGAATAAAGAGATAAAATCAAAAAAGAGGGACAAATAAACATTCTATTTGTTCTGATACTCAGTCTAGCACTAGCCATAATAGTGGAGAGGATAGCCATAATGTTAAAAAAATTTGTAAGGGAAACACTCACTAATTATAGTGATATCAGTAGGAAAGTATACTTGTTTGAAGATAAGATTATACCACCTAGATCAGAGGTTATAATATAAGCTAAGGTAATAGGGTTTAGATAAAAGAATCAAATGGGAGTAATAGAGGCAGAGACTCTCAACACACCAGGTTTATATACAATGGGTGTTCTAGTCAAAACGAAAAGTAAAGTGCCATTAGCATTATGAATATCACAACCAAAATGATAAAAATAAGAATGAAGTAGTCAGGAAATTTGTATAAGCACTGGAGGAAACAGAAGATCAAGTGATCCAAGAAAAATCGAAAGGACCTGATACCGTTACAGACATGAGTCAAAAAGAGTTTGGGAATCTTTTCGATTGGTCAAAAATAAGGAAAGATAAAAAGGAACCTTTTTTAACCTTGTTATATAAATATAAGCATGTTTCTGCAATAAATAATTTCAAACTAGGGTATGTGATATCATTCAACACAAGATAAATACAGGCACTAGGCACCAATATATCAACCTCCCTATTGCATACCTGATGCACAAAGAGAAAGAATGAATGAGATTATAGAAGAAATGTGAGAACATGGAGTGATTGAACATTCGAGTTTGCCTTCTCAGCCCCTGCTTTACTAGTCAAAAAGAAAAGACAGTACCTATCATTTCATAATAGATTACAGAAAATTAAATTTTGCCTGAGCACAGGACCCGTTTCCAATTCCATTGATATCGAAAATCTTAGTCTAGTTGGGAAAACTAAATATTTTAGCACTATGGACACATTGCAATGATTTGCTCCAGATTTTGGCAACTTCCATTAGCAGAAGAATCGAGAGACAAAAGTGCATTTTTCATACTTGATGGTCATTATCAATTTTGCCACATGCCTATGGGATTATGCAATGCCCCAGCAACTTGGCAGAGAGCAGCTAGTCACATTCTCCATAAATTGAAAAATACAATTTGTTTAAACTATTTAGATCAGGGATGGGCAATTATTTTGTATTGCAGACCAAATAAACAATTTTCAGGATAAAGCAGGCCATATAAAAATTGAAAAATACCTAAGAACGATTTTAACCTTTTGTCACTGTAATTTTGTGATTATTAATTAATGTAATGAAATTATTAATGATAACATTAGGTAATCATTAATAATTAATGAAAATTACTTTGACTTAAAATGACTATTCATGTTCAAGCAAGATTGATTCTTGCATAAACATATTCCTCTCACAATTATACGGGACAAGAAAAATGGTTGCTCCAATTTATCTGTACATGTTCTTGTCAATCTCGTTAATGTGTGTAGCCACTTTTGTGATACACAAAAAATATATTCGTGTATCAAAATATTATTTAAAAAAATATACTTTTCTTGTATTAAATTTCTTAGTTTTTCTTTGTGTGCAAAGAGTTCAAAATCATCTGTAGAAACTATTTTTTTCATTAGAAACATTAGAAAATAATTCATCCTATGAATTAATAAATTCAGACAATTTTCTTTAAAAACATAAATATTTTATTAAATTGATTGATTGCTAACAACCAATTACTTCAGAATGTTACAAAATATTAGGTACCTATATGTAATTAATTTTGTAACAATAAATTTAATGTGAATGGTGAAATTTACTATTTTCTTGACTAATTACATCCTCAAAATTTGAAGTAATCTTTCTAGTGTACACATATTCTGTACAGACTGTCCATTTTATTTTTTCTTTTTGACTAGAATTTTACACATGTGGGGTTGAAACTGTAATGTGTTTTAATTTATGCGGTCGGCTGTACAAGATGCCTTTGCAGGCTGGGGCTTTTGCCCACCCCTGATTTAGATGATATCTTGGTGTTCAGTTCAGACTTTAAAAGCCATCTGCAAAGACTCAAGATGGTACTTAAGCGATTGGGAGAAGCTGGAATAAAATTGAAACCAAAAAAAGGCATTTCTTACAAAGACAAATAAAATTTTTAGGTCATGAAATTTCAGAGGAAAGGCTTAGACCTGATCTCTCTAAGGTGAAAAGTATAGCAAACCTTCCCAGACCTCGTAATGACTCGGAAGGGCATTTTTTTTTAGGATTAACTGGATACTATAGACGACACATTAATTCATACACCAAAATAGTTAAGCCACTTATGACACTGCTAAAAACTAACACAAAATTTCATTGGGACAATTCTTGTGAAGAAGCTTTTCAAAAGCTTAAAGAAATTTTAACTACAGCTCCATTACTACGCTCACATAATTTCATACAACCATTTACACTCTCCACTGATGCTTCCAGCTATGCTATAGGTGCGATTTTGTCACAACGAGATGAGCACAGCAAATTACCAGTAGCATATGCCAGTCGTCAGCTGAGAGCACCAGAAGTTAATTATAGTGCAATTGAAAGGGAATGTCTCACGATCATGTAAGCCGTAAAATACTTTAGACCTTATTTACATGATCGTTTATTTGAGATCCATACCGACAGCAGATCTATGCGATGGTTATTAAATGTAAGGGATCCAAGTTCATGTTTAGCACAATGGAATTTACAACTACAAGAATACGATTTTAAAATAATCCACAAACTAGGGACGACTCATATTAACGCAAATGCATTAAGCAGAATATCAATAGGTTTAATTAACAACTATAATCCAATCTATAGTATAGAGCAAATAGGTGAACAGCAGTGACTAGACGCAAAATGTCAGGAGATTATCTAAAAGATAACAACAGATACAACAGAACAGAACAGAGAATTTACAGATTACTTTTTAGATGGAAATAATGTGTTATACAGAAAAAAATTGAGTCAAAACAGAAGAGAAATGTGGCATCAATTAGTGGTGCCAAGATCATTAATAAGTTACATCTTAAATATTTTCCATGATATACCCATATTGGGACATCTGGGTATGAAAATGATGAAAGAAAACTGAAACACAGTTTTATTGGCCTGAAATGAATAATGATATCAAAAAATATTGCAAGATCTGCAAAAAGTGCATAATAAGCTGTTGATCAGACAACCGATACTAAGCTCTTTTACAAATGTTTTCTAAGTTAACACAAGTTTTCGATCATACTGCTTTAGATAATGTAGGTCCACTTCCAATTACTCCTCAGAGAAACCGATACATTCTCGTTTTTGTCGACCATTTCAGTCGCTATGCGGAATGTATACCATTACCAGAGATTTTGGTGAAAACTGTAGCCAAAGCATTTGTAGTGAATATAGTTTTAAGACATTCAGTACCTAAGCAATTACTTATCGATCGCAGTACCAATTTTACATCAAAGATAATGAAAGAAGCAGCCGATAGTCTCGGAATAAAATGTCTTCTAACTATGGCTTATCATCCAGCTTGTAACGGCATCGTAGAGTACTTAAACAAAACTCTCATTGACATGTTAGCTCACTACGCACAGAAAGACCAAACACAGTGGGACGAGATGCTCCTGTATATTAACTTTGCATATAACATGGCTATGCATGCCTCAACCAACAACAGTCCATTTTATCTTCTTTACGGACATGATCTATCCTTTTGACATAATCATTAGCCCTAATACCACAATTTACGACATAGACGAAAATTTCACAACGGAACTAAGATTAAGATTGCAAGAAGAACATAAATTAGCATAATTGCACTCGCAATTAGTGGCCAAGCAACAAAAGATGTACCACAATGGCAAAACAAAACCGTATAAATTTTCATTGGGAGATCAAGTGTTCGTCAATCAAGTATATAAACCTCAGGGATTAAAACGAAAATTTTATCTAGGTATGATGGACCTTATAGAATAATTAAAGAAATCAGTCCTTTAAATTTTGAGGTCGAAAATATAAAAACAAAAAAACATATCCTGGTTCATGCCAATCATTTAAAACTGCAGTAGCCCAGATGGAATTTGAATGAGACAGGCCAGGATAAGAAACAACCTGATCCAGGACCTGAAAGGAATTCCAAAACCAAAAGTAATCCATGGGATGAAATAATATTTTCCTCTTTAAGACCAGAACCCACACATTCTAGTGAATTAAGTGAAATAACTCAAAAGTGCTCAATCTGAAATGCTGCACAGTTATGCTTTAAGAAGTAAACTGCCAGTACCAGATCAAGTCTGAAATCCCAGACTTCCAACCAAAGCCAGATACCGAGACTAATCAAAATATGAACGGCACGATACCTTAGATGACAATATGGCAAAATCAGATATAGACGAGCAGCACTAGAGAAATAGAAAAATAATGGAATTCAATAAATAAATAAAAATATTTATATGAAAACTAAATCAAAAAGAAGAGAAATCGATTTGACACATTTTTATCACAGGAAAAACACTGATTTAACAATTATTATTAAGAAGTACAGTATAAACAGCAAGGGACAATTATTAACAACCACTTTATTAATGAGCCTAAACAGCAGGCAAAGTTATTAAGAACCTTATTTAAGGAATGTCTGTTATTTTTTTATTTGAAGTTCATATAATATATATATTTTTAATATAATATAATATTATATTAAAAATATATATAAAATTGTATTATGTAATTATATTTTCTCCACATAAATAATCATTTGTGACATTTTATAAGTAATAAATTACTGTATAATTATTTTTATAAAAAAAAAATAAATGATTTTATAATATCTAAATATGTTTATCGTTCACAGAAAGATTCACCACATAATTTGCATGGTAATAATAGCTCGGTTCACACAGATACGTGTGGAATTATACTTGAATTTGAGAGAGATTTCTATAGATTAAGGCAGCCATTCTCATAGTCCTACTACTGCGCAGTAGCTATCATGGAGGCGGAGCCTAACAACTTATCGTAAAGTTTAAGATTAGCGCTATTTTCATAGTCCTATTTCAATGATGTATAGAGAAACTTACGTGACGTTAGCATGATAAATCTACTTCAGCTGGAGAGCTGCTGTAAATCATCGGTAGCAGAAAGTAAGATGAATGCCATAGATTTATTTTTGTTTTTTGAGATTGAATACAAAATATTTAAACTTGAGAGAGTGTTTTGAGATAACAGAAGCCATTTGACAATTTTGTCAGAACTTTTTATTGAATTTTTATATCAACAAACATCTAATGTATAATATAATAGAAAAATTGCTTTCCATAAAAAAGACATAAAATAGAAACTACTTTGACTGTTGAAAAACACTGCTAAATACAATAAATCTTTATGTAACAGGAGATTTCCAACATTCTGTAGAAAACATTTTCAATAGTTTGAACCAATTTTTCGTTAGCCAAAGCATTGAATGTAACTAATTCAATCATCGGTCCTTTTTCGTGTTATCTCAGCTTTCCACTCAATAGACACAAACAATTAGATACGAAATTAAATAAATTTTCTTTATGTAAATTATATATTACTATCATTTTACATTTTAAAATCAACTATGCATTATTAATATAAAATGTGAAAGAATGCTAATATGAAATTTGATAATGCATTGAATTTGGTTTAATGTTACCCCTGTTATAATATAACTAAATACTTATAAATTTAGTAATGAAATATTTCTCTGTGTTTAATATGATTTCAAAGGAAAAAACAAAAAAGTAAAGAAATTATTTAATTCAATAAATTCTCGATATTTAGCAATATTTTTTGCTATTTGATAAATTTAAAATAAAACATATTTGTTGAAATCAGATCAAAAATGAAAAAATAATGTTGAAAAGTTTGGATGACATTGTCTTTTGCTTTCACTTTCAGCCAACTTTATCCCTTAATAACACTTATTGGTGAATGGAACAAATTAGGGGCATGGTAATTATATTGGTACATCATTTTTGCTACCGCCCTCGAAACAGTTGCAGCATACGACGAGAATAGCAATTCATGGAGAAACATTACTTCGCTGTAACAAATGATGTCACTACTGTACGGTAAATTTGCTTTGATTTAACTTACCTCAACCCATGAGAATGGCTAGCTAAATCCTATTAAAACTTGTAAGGAGGATAAATTATATCTTGATACATATAATATTAAATTACCTATTATATTTTAAGTTCAAGTGGCAAAGCCTCACATAAAATGAATCCATGATATGGATCATTTTGGAAGTAGGTGGTGATGTGAGAACCAGTTCGAATTCCCCACCTGAAGACTTTGCACTTGACTAAAAGAAAAAGGGGAGATTGAAGAAACAATAAGCAGATCGATTTTCAACAATGGTGAAATTTGACTAATTTTCAGAGAATGACGAAAGGACAGAACAGTGATGACGAGAATTGAAATGTTTTAGAGAGCAGAGGACAGACTCAAAGCAGTCAGTTTCTGGGACTCACCAAGAAAAGTAGTGTTGTGCATGTGTAAGAAGAAAATGAGAAAAAAAATATCAAAAGAAAAAAAGAACAATTTAACAAAGGGACATTTAATCATATTTTTTTTCAAAGGTATTTATCCTCCAACAAAAGAGCTCAAAATTTGTTTTTATTGTAAAGATTCTCTCTAACTATTGGATGACCATCATTATTTCAATAAATTTACTTTATGGTTTAACAACTGTTATTATCTGGAGTTGTTTGGGTAGACTGATGTTTTGTGTCCTTACTTGCACAGAATTCCACATACCGTGGTCAGGCCAGACTTGTAATCTGAGATTCCACAGAGTAAATTAGAGTACTGATTTGTTGTTCTGATTTCATTTTCAATTGAGTTGCTACACAAAAATGTTTAAATCTTCTCCATTTGGGACTATTTTCTAATTTTAAGAAATTAAAAGGTTCAAGAGGTTGAAAAATGTTTAAATTTAATGCCTATCTGTGTCTAAAACTTTCATGTACCCTATTATATCTTACTTGCACTTATTCTATCAAAATTAAAAATATATATACTTTTTTAATTTTTCAAAAAGCCTTATTAACTATAAAAAGGTTACAAAAGCATAGTCTGCAGGTCAGCAGTCTAAAACAGAATGTAAAAAAAAAATAGTCGTAAAGTTCATTTCTGACATATTAAAACTCTTTATATACATTAATATTTATCCTTTATTTTATATATCTAATAAAAATAAATTTATTTCTTTTACAGAGTTAAAAACCAAACATCAACATATGAAGATAAGTACAACTTTACTTTAAAAATATACAGCAATATCTTGCATAGTCTGGGGCTTCAATATAGTCTGTATTGTAATTATTAATAAAAAATTTTTATTTTGCTTTATTTTTTTAGAATAAATATGAAATGTAAAGTGTGCTTGCTACTTACTATCTATATATGCCACTATTTGACAAGCTGAGACAAGAAGGTGGTTGCTCCAATGTTGCCAAATTTATCTTAACAACGTTTGTTATAGTGCCTGCCTCTCAAGTGCAATGTCGTCAGTTTAATACTGCAAACATATGTGCAATGTCGTCAGTTGTATACTGCAGTTGTATATTCAGCTTAATTGAATCAATGAATGGGAATGAATACTGGGCATATCGGTGTTTACAACTCATCAGGCTGCAGTAACGCAGCTCAAGGGGGAATCTGCCTTTACTCAGAGCAGCGCTCTGTGTTTGGAATGGTGCTGAGCAGCCAATTTGGAGAAAGCAAATGTGTTCACCTGCTGGGCAAACCCTCTTTATCTATTCATCTTTTTGGGCTTGGACCCACTTTCTGCCCCCCTTCTGTTTATTATAAATCTTTATAAAATATTTTAATGTTTAATGCTTAAAAGAAATAATTATTAATGTAACAATTTATGATTTAAAAAACATGAGCAAATCAAAAATTTCTTGTAACCAATTATAATTTTTCCCATAGATTGCGTACCTTGAACAGTCCATTTTCAATTAGTCCAGTCCGAGGTATTGCTGTATATATCTTACTAATAACATAAATTTTCTTTTCAGATAAAATATAAATAACAAAAATAAACCACATCATCAATATCAATCTTATGAAAAATCATTAAACATACTGTTGAGAAACTCGATACTAAATTGGCCTCTAAACATTTCCCAACAAGTATTCATGAGCTTAATGAATGGTAAAGAATGCTGTCTGAGATAAAATTGTATAAAAGTATATATGATTCCTTTTCATAACAATGATCTTGGTTGTCCTGAGAAGTATGAAGAGTTACAAAACGAAACCCTGAAGATCAATATTGGAACAGAGGACTGATACACTCTAAGCTACATGTAATACTTCTCTTTTGAAACATTTTTGGAACTATGACCTCTTCATCAATTGGATATAGGAAAAGTAACAACCTCTCAATAATATTGGAAGACAGTTTGATAAAGGAATATTTAGAAATAGAAAGAAAAAACCTATCCAACAATGTCATTAATGAAAATCAGAATTCGAAGGTACCAAAGGCCTGGTTGTATGCTCTATGCAAACATGTGATCTGTATGGATCCTTTCCTATAAAAAGTGTTTTATATGATCACATATTAATATTATATGTATTTTATTCTGTATTTTTTAATTTTGCTTCTTTTATCTTATTATTAATATTTTATATTAAAAGACTTTTTAATTTGTTAATTTTTGAATTTCTGTCATTCTTAGAACATTGTGTTCTAGAGTTTGTAATTCTGTTCATTTTATTTTGTGTATTGCTGAAGATGGATTGCTGAAGATGGCTGCATAATTTGGACAAAAACATTCCAATAAAATATATTTTTTTTTATGTTCCTACTGCTATCTAGTGCTATTAGATTGATGAATAATTCCCTAGTGTTCTGATTTGGCCTGGCTACACTGCATTGCTGTTCATTTGTTTACCGTTTTTACATTGTCACTGTTTACTTAGGAGTGTTGTCTTGTGGAATACGAGCTGTCAGCGAGATTGTTATAAATGATTGTTATTTCTTCGCTGTTGAAGATGGAGTGTCAGGTCGAGAAAAATGAACATTTCCGACATATTCTGCTGTATGAGTTTAACCGAGGTTCAAGTGCAGTAAATGCGGCTAGGAACATCTGTGACCATCCGAAACTGCTCTCCAAACTTGGATTGATGACTTCCTAAACTCAGCACCAACAGATTTCTACAGACAGGCGGCGGCTCGCCCATAAGGGCTGCAGGGCTGCAGCCCTCCCACCAAAATGAAAACATTTAGACAGGGGATCCAAAAACTACCCCAACATTAGCAGGAAGTTATTGACAATGACGGAGATTACATTGTTGAATAGTTGCTTGCCTTGATTTTGTCAAAATTTTAACTGAATTTCATAAATAAAACACTAAACAAACAAAGTTAACAAACTTATATTTAAAATGCTACAGAATTATGCATCAATCTAATATTTTCCTTACAATTTCCTACTAAGCAATTTGCATTCTACAGAAAGTCTTACACAGAAATATAATAAAAATAAACAAAGAATAAAATAAAATATAAAATCATAATACAAATAATAACATCTTTAATAAAGTGAGAGAGAGTATAAATGATAATAAAAACCACATAAGAGAATGTAAATGATTATAAAAAGCTCTTCCTCATAATACATAGCAATGCACAATAATAATTTAAGAAATCAAATCAGAGATTCTCCAAATAATTACATTTTGTGAAAATGACTGAGAAGAAAGTTTCTGTGCATTTTTTTAATTCATATTGTAATAAAATGCTGTACTTATATTTTCTTACATTCATTTTTTGTTTTTGTAAGAAATTCTCTCTTCAACTTATATCGTGTTAAGAAATATCATCTTTGAACAGTACTGGATTAAAGATTCAGGAAATGATCTTGAAATTGAAAGTAATAACATAAGATCCTATGATGTTTTACAATGACAGATTTTTAATTATTGCACAAAAATAAGTAAGAAAACAATTACCAAAATAAAATAAACAATGATATATATGGTCCTTGAGATATGAACTCAATTATATAACTTTTGTTCATAACTCAGGTTGTTCATAATTCAGATATTACCTACATTTCGGATTCATATATTATGCTTCTAAAAGCACTGAAATATTAATATCTTTATATATTATATTTTGTAATATATTTCACAATTGGATCAATTAAAAGTTTCTTATTTTACTGATTTGAATGGCTCTTTGGAAGAATGGCCTAAATGCGGCTTTTTTATAAGTCATTGGGTCATCCGACCACTTAGGTATAATTACTGAATCATATGTGGGTTTGCAATAGACCGTTGTTAACAAATGTTCGCCTTCTGGTGTTATTCCAATGTCTAGGTAGTTGATTCCTTCCTTGCTCTCTTATTCTATCTTCAGTGCCAGCCCATATGCTTCATTTGTGAATTCCTCTGCTAGTCTACTATTATCGTTGTTGCTCGTCCAAATGGTTAGCAGGTCGTCGACATACCGTACGTAGAATTTTAGTATAGGCTGAAACCTACTAACTATCTCAGTTTCTATGCTTCTAATAACTATTTCTGCAAGGACGTCCGCAATCAGGCTACCAATTGGTACACCTCTTAGTTACTGGTAGTATCTACCTCTATATACAAAATACAAGTTATGACAAATCATATGCACTATGTTTCTAACCAGTGGTGCGCAGTTGTGAGATTCTGGTATATTTTTCAACAGAAACCTGTAAAACAGGAGGCATGTGGGTTCCAGTCTTAGGGATGGGTAGAGGCTTTCAAAGTCATATTTCAAAAAATGTTGCCTTGTTCATATTCAAGTTCTGTAATTCTGTCCAAGATTTTAGATGTTGAGTTGGATGTTAGCTCCGTGTCCTTCAGTATGCCTAAGCACCATTTTGCGATGGTCTTTTCGAGATGCCAACCATTTTAAAGCAGTGCTGCAATATATTAACTACCGGTAACTAATTTTACATTATATTGGTTGCTAGGGTATTCTGATAAACAAAAATGTTTAAAATTTTTGAAGTTTTCAAAATTTTCTGAAATTTATAAATGAAATTTTATATTCTTAAGTACAAATGTTCATAATTAGAATGTTTGTAACTAAAGAGCAAATTTATTAGTTTTAAATAGTTTATTCTGTTGTAAGTAAAACTATACTATTTAAAATAGTATAGTTTTATTTACAACTAAAAGAAAGAATAATCTAATAAAGTTTAGAATCAATAAACTGAAGTGATAATACTGATTTGAATGAAATGTTCTGAATATAAAGTCAAGGTTTTCTCATACAATTGCCACCATTTTAAAGCAATGCTGCAATATATTAACTACCAGTAACTAATTTTACATTATATTGGTTGCTAGGGTATTCTGATAAACAAAAATGTTTAAACTTTTTGAAGTTTTCAAAATTTTCTGAAATTTATAAATGAAATTTTATATTCATAAGTAAAAATGTTCATAATTAAAATGTTTGTAACTAAAGAGCAAATTTATTAGTTTTAAATAGATTATTTTGTTGTAAGTAAAACTATACTATTTAAAATAGTATAGTTTTACTTACAACTAAAAGAAAGAATAATCTAATAAAGTTTAGAATCAATAAACTGGGTGATACTATTTAGTGAAAAGATCTCTTATGCAAACATCTTTATATAAATGTATCAAATTCATATTATTTTTGTGATATACAATTTTATAGATTTCTAAAAGAAAGATGTGCTTGTTGAACAGCTGGAATCACTCCTAGTGAGTATCAGAAGAGGACAAGAGGAACAAACAGCTGCCTTGTACCTCATGATTTTAGAGACCTCAATTTATAATTCAATATGTTAGAAAAAATATACAGTGAGTGATCGATTAATGAACATAATCCGTTCAAAGACAATATTCACTACCCGAATTATTCTGTAACTGATCATCAATTTATCATAAATTTTTATGGAAATTTGATTAATTTATTCTAGACATCTAAAAAAATAAATAAATAACTATATAATTTCTTACTACGTTTATTTATATGTAATAATAATATATAAATACACAGTCTTGCATTTTCATCTAACATTTTTTTCCTGTTTGTGGGGCATTAAAGAATCTGTCCAATGTCAATTGCTTTTCTCTTTTCTTCAGGATTTAAGTGATAATATTTAGTGAAAAGATCTCTTATGCAAACATCTTATCTTCCGTGAGTTGTGGTAGATACTGGTTTAAGCACATGGATGATAGATTGGATGTTGTACAAAGTTGGAAGGAGTGTCTGTAGGCAGGTTGTTATGAATTCTCCAGGAAGTCTGATTGATGTACCATAGATGAGTTCAACGGAAGAGCATCACAAATTTTCTTTGATGGTTGAGCGGAGGCTGAGGAGGACAAGTGGTAGTGCCTCTATCCAATGACTAAGAGAGATGACATCTTAGGGCTGTCTTGATATTCTCTCAACATCTAATGGCCTCACTGAACGTCAACATCGTTCTGATGTTGATGTTTGATGAGGCCATTAGCTTGTGGATGGTACAGAGTTGTTGTGCTACAGTGAAAGCTAAGGTATCTGCCTAGAGCTTGGAAAAGTTTACCCTCAAACTGCCTACCTTGGTCTGTAGTTATTTGTGCAGAAATGCTGAATTGTGAAAACCATGAGGTGATTAAGGTCTTGGCTATGGGTCCAGCTGTTTGGTTGGAGAGAGGCGTTGCTTCTATCCATCAGAAGAATCTGTCTATGATCTGTCTAATATCAGAATCCTTGACAGAGTGGTATGGGACCGACGATATCAGCATTTATGTAGTAAAAACGTTCACTATGTACAGGAAAGGTGGTTAGTGATGCCTTGGTATGATGGTGTATTTTGGTTCATTGGCATGAGCAAGTCCATAGTTGGTAGTCCTTCTTGATGTTAGGCCAGATGAACCATTTTGTGATCAGTTAAATAGTAGCTCTGGTACCTGGGTGGGCTAAATTATGGAGTGAGGCAAAGGTTTTGTAACGTAGAGCAAGTGGAAAATATGGACGTAAGTGTCCATTCGACGTATCACAGAATAACTGGTGGAGTTTGGGATGGTGAGTTTTACTATTTTGATACTTGAGTTTTGCTGTAGGTCTTTAAGATCATAGTCTTGTTGGACATCTGCTAGAGTGTCATAGTCAATGGGTGACGGTGACTCGATAGTCTCAATATGAGACAGTGTATCACTAGTGTGTGATTATGATATTGTCCTAGCCAGATACAAAACTGACGTCAGTAATAAACTGTCAAATATAATCGGGTTGTCTTGATTGGCATGGTAAAATTTTCTCCAAGTTTTGTTGGAAGGCATATATGAGAGGTTTATGGTCTGTATAGATGGTGAAGTGACAGCTTTCAAGATAATGTTTGAAATGCTTGATGGAACTGCAAATGACCAAAAGTTTGCGGTCATATTCACTATATTTTAGCTGAGGCTTGATGAAGTTCTGTGAGAAGAAACTGAGTGGTTGCCTTACTCCATTCACAGTTTGTTGTAAACTACTCTAAGGGTGACATCCGATGCATCTGTTATTAGTGCCAGAGGTGCATTTGGAATGGGATGAGTTAAGAGAGTAACATTACTCAGCAATTCTTTTAGAGTGATGAAAGAATTCCTGGTGGTTTCCGACTAAGCAAGTGGTTTTGTGCTATTCTTTTGTGACCAATGAGAAGGTCTGCTAGTGGTTTTTGTAATCTGATGCATCCAAGTATGAATCAGTGGTAAAAGTTTACTATACCAAGGAAGCATCTTAGACTGGAGGTTGGAGTTGGGTTCCAGAAAGTTATTTATTGCACTGATCTTGGATGGAAGTGGTTTAATGCCTTCTGGGTTGATTTCATAACCCAAAAACTGAATGTATTTCATGCCAAATATGCACTTGATGGCATTAATGCACAGTCTATATTTGTTGATTTTGATGAATAGGGTGTGGAGATGGTGCCAATGTGCCTCCTCATCAGGTGAGGTGACGAGTATGTCATCTAGGTAACAAAAAATGAAATCCAATCCTTGTAGTGTGGTGTTCATGAATTTCTGAAAAGTTTTGGCAGCATTCCTTAAGCCAAATATCATATACAGAAATTCATATAGGCCTGGGGTGTGATTATCACAGTTTTTGATATGTCAGCCTCATGGATGGGTATTTGTAGGTAAGCTCTGATTAGATTGATGGATTAGAAGATGTGGGCACCAGGGAGTATAGAGCTGCAGTCAGTGAGAAATGGTAAAGGATACCAGTCGGGGATTGTGATCCTGTTCAGCACTCTGTAATTGCCGCAGGGTCTCAAGTCACCTGATTTCTTCACGGCGTAGTGTAATGGGTTTGCCCAGTTGTTTTTGGAGAGTCTGCACAGGCCATGTCATAATATGTACTTGAATTCCTTTTTTGTTATTTTTAATTTCTCTGGTGAGAGTCTTGGAGAATATGAGTAGTTCTTGAGTTTCAATGTGGCAGCATATGTTATGTTGTTATATCTGAGCATTAATTAAAATAGGTCACAGCAGGTTGAAGAATTCTCACATTATTTCCAAGTATGGGCTTTGTTGTTTGATGACCTTGACCTTTGGATGATGGGGAAAACATGTTGTTAGTGGAGAGTGTGGTTGTTCCGTCAATGAGCGACGCCTTTTGTTAAATATTTTTGTTAAGATATAATAAATATAAAACTTGAGCTTCTTTTAACACAAATACAAAACAACTTACAATGACCATAAAAATATAGAATTTAGAAAGCACTTTTAGGGTATCAACACATCTTCAGTCTCTTTGCATAATAAATGATAAAATATAACTGTATAGTACTAAAACTACACTACAATAAATACAACTCAGAAGATATATCTGTGGGTCGGAGGTATAGGGCACTATATCCATTTTTCGCCAAAATGAGATTATTGGCACAATCATATGGGTTTCTTGTCCTCTACCACAGGTATATAACATTAGTCCTATATCAATAATTAGTGGAGTTATACAAGTATACAACACTATGTCCTACATCAATAATTGGTGGAGTTACGGTGCTTTTAAATAACACCAAGTCCATAAGGGAGAACAATGTAAACAACTTCAAACTGCTCTCCTGTAAAATGTAGTAAATGTGACATAGTGTCTTATACTTCTAACCCACAGATACATACATACATACAGCATCAGTCATTTATTATTCAAAAAAACTGAAGATGGATTCATATCCTGAAAGTGTTTTTACATTTATTATTTCAACTGTTATTGTAAGCTGTTTTGTATTTATATTTTTTATTAAGATTCAGAAATAACAAATGTTTAATATTTTTTTGATATTTTTATTCAAATGAATCTAAACAAGTTGCCAAATTTAACCCTTGAGATACATAACAGACATTTTAAATCGAAATATATTTTGATTTAAAATTTGTGTTATGTATCTCAAAGGTTAAATTTGGCAAGTTGTTTAGATTCATTTGGATTTTAATTCCCTTGAAGTTTGATTTGTATTTTTGTGATATTTTTATTAAAAAAATTTCTATCAAATTATATCACTGAGAAGTGTGACACAACACAATTGCATTCTAATTTCATCCAGCATTCTCTTCACATCTCATTGCAATGTTTTGATGCTACAAGTTTGGCTTTTTGTTTAAATGCCTACATTTATTCCAGCAGTGAAGTTGATTTGGGAAATTTTTTGAAATTATTAAAAAAGTATTTATTTATTTCAAAATGAATGTCATATGGTTTTAACTTTCTAAATATGGATATAGCTTTATATTTGGGTCTCAAATTTTTTATTGATATTTAAATTCTTAAGTAAGAAGATTGCCTTATACACAAGTATATATGATAGATAAATTAAGGTTCTATTTCTATGTATATCTGTATTATATGTTGTTTGTAATATGTAATTATTCTGTAATTAGTTGACAGAATTTATCATATACCAGTTGTTTTTTGACTTACAATGGAGTTATGTTTTGATAACCTCATTGAAAATCAAACATTACCCCTAATGTTAATAATTTTCATAAAAATAACAATCATATATTAACAATAAACTAACAGGGGATAAACCATTTTATGAATTAACCAAACAAACTAGCCAAACTTCCCCTGGCAGATAAAGTTTAAATTACATTTTACAACGATTATTTTTTGAATCAAAGCTATGGTGCCACCATCTATTGAGTTAATAATTAATTAATTAAATTAGAATTTAGCACTAAGGTGGCGCCATCTAGTAATTAATGATTAAACTATAATTTTCAAATTTATTTTCCCGACATCTAGTAAGTAATGATTAAACTATAATTTTCAAATTTATTTTCCCGAAATAAAATTTCGCCACCGCACAGGAATCGAACCGGGATTTTTGGGTTAATGCCCCAACGCCTTAACCAGTTAGACCACGGTGACCTAAGTTTCCATAGCGATTATTACTTAAGCTTCCCAAAATTCCACGGTGGTGGAATTTTGGGAAGCTTAAGTAATAATCGCTATGGAAACTTACCAATCTAGGCCGAAACTAGATGTCTAGTCCGGTAAGTTTCCATACCGATCATTACTTAAGCTTCCCGAAATGGAATTCTGCCATAGGTCACCGTGGTCTAACTGGTTAAGGCGTTGGGGCGTTAACCCAAAGATCCTGATTTGATTCCGGTGCAGTGGCGAAATTTTATTTCGGGAAAATAAATTTGAAAATTATAGTTTAATCATTGTGGGGATCCAGAGGCCCGCTGTAACCTCATGCCCGATTGTAAATTAACGGGGTTGACAATTTCAGGATAAACATTGGGTGAGGGTGTCTTTATTCCAGCCTGTCCTAGGTCCTAGGGAGCGATCGGAATCCAAACATTTGGGCTAAATGTCACGTTTTGTTATAGTGACTTCCCGGGAGAAAGGGAAAATATGTTTATTGTTTTATCCTTATCCTCTCTTATCCTTCTTGTTAAAGAAGGATAAGAGAGGACTGGGATGGGAAAAAGTCAGTTGGTTCCAGCCCGAGCCTGAAGACAGTTGCCTCCCTTTGGACTTGATAAGAGAGTAGATTTCTGCCCAACACAGAGATTGATCGCTGCACCGTATACCGCTCATCAATCCCCGATCTCCGACTTCCGATCCTGATATCAGAGAGAAGCAGTCACCATCACAGAGGCGGACTCATCATAACTCACCAGCCGTTATTACGAAGTTTATGTTTGCCAAGACCTCCATTGATAGTTCTGCGCGTGGATCCGGCGAAACTACTGTCAGTAGAAGAAGACCGAACTCTTTGTCTTGTTCAAGAAGACAACCAGTCAACCAAGTGACCTTCGGCCGGAGAAGATCCTCTGTAAAAAGCTAAGGTATTGTCCTCCGACGCTGATTGTCGGATTTATTGTATTTTGTAGTCTCTCTCCGATAAAGGAAGATGTTTGTTTTTACAAACGTTGTCTCCGAGTCCGTCCTTGAGTCCGAAATCTCGCCACTCATCCTTACACACGCCACACGCCGCTTGTAGGCTATCTGCCTGTTGAGCAGCTTAATATCTTATCTTGCGGGCTCAGTAGGCCATGCAGGCCTCACATCATTAATTAATAGATGGCGCCACCTTAGTGCTAAATTCTAATTTAATTAATTAATTATTTAACTCAATAGATAGTGGTACCATAGCTTTAATTCAAAAATAATCATTGTTGTAAAAATGTAATTTAAACTTTATCCACCAGGGGAAGTTTGGCTAGTTTCTTCGGTTAATTCGTAAAAATAACAGACAATGAAATAATGAATTCTTTAATCTGGAATTGATTCCAGATTCTCAAGGTTATAAAATAATCTGGAACTGAACTTAGGCTCCAACATGTAAAATCATACAAAATTAAATCCAGATCCCCAAGATGATAAGAATAATTGCTTTACTATATTTTTAATAAAACTAATTACTAAAAGTAATTAGTTTACTAAACTAATTACTAAAGCACTAAACAGCAGGTATAAAAAGAACAAAATAAATCTTTAATGCTAATGTTTTTGATGCATTCGCATCATCTTCAGGCATAGAAATAAATACAACATAATAAGTAAACAAGCCAGCACCAAAATTTTTTTAAATAATTAGAATATGAGGTTCTAAGAATATGCAAGTTACTATGGGAATGGAGAAACGGTAAACAAATACATAAAATAATTAAGGAGTACAAAATAAAATTAAATAACATAATAAATACAATTATATACAAAATTATACTAAAAAAATAAACAAATCAACAACGTATTCTTATAAAATATAATAAATTTATTTTTTTAGTATAATTTTGTATATAATTGTATTTATTATGTTATTTAATTTTATTTTATACTCCCTAATTATTTTATGTATTTGTTTACTGTTTCTCCGTTCCCATAGTAACTTGCATTGTTCTTAGAACCTCATATTTTATTTATTTATTTAAAAAAATTTTGTGCTAGCTTGTTTACCTATTATGTTGTATTTATTTCTACGCCTGAAGATGATGCGAATGCATCGAAAACATTAGTATTAAAGATTTATTTTGTTTGTTTTACACCTGCTGTCTGGTGCTTACTTTTAGTAATTAGTTTTGAAGTAATAACAAAGCAGTTTGAAAAGTGTCAAGTATAGATTTTAATAAAACAAAAATATTTTTAGCCATTATGGTGTGAAAATAGTTAAATTTGGAATATCATAAGATCAGAATATCATAAGTTGAAGACTACCAGTATATTTAAAATAAATTATGAATGAATAGAAAATGAATTCTAGAACTTATTTTTTTGGAATATGTTATGATTGTTGATAATTGAAAAACATTCCAGGATAAAAGTTTATTGATAATTCTTATGTATCATTTATTATTATTTCATTGTTTTAATTATATATAGAAGATATAAAGAAGAATTTTCAGAAAATTTTATTACAGTATTTGAGAGCCTAGAGCCAAACAAAACTAACTATAAAATCAGATATTTTCCAAAAAAATAAAAATAACTTCAAAATTTAAATTATTATATTAAAAATCATTAACCTATATTTATATAATATTTTGTTTATTTGTATGTACTATAAACCTTCTTATGAACTGAACTAATAGGAAGAGTGAAGTTCAATAATACTGATTATCCAACACTCCTAAATTATTATTAAGATAACTTAAAGGTTACCAAAACTATATAAATAATACTATAATAATATATAAATAACTATAATATATACATGATATATACATATATATATCATTAACATTGAAATGAATAATAAATAAATGATAATAAAAGAGATAAGCTTATTATCCATTTATTAATTTTAAATATTTATTTCCATTGTGGATGAATTAATTGGAATGAAAGGTTTTGTCTATTAAATTTTGAAATCCATATATAAAAGGTCCCTAATATGAGAGTTTAGATATCTAATATAAGGGCTACTTTTATTTTTGTTCATTTCTGAAAAAATCTACTTTAGTAATTTAACTTTGTTTGTTAGCAGTTCTCAAACTTAATAATATCTTATAATATTTTAATTTTAAATAAATAAAAAATAAAAAGAATATTTAAGTAACAATAGCAGATATATAAAAGCTTAAAATTGTTTTTTACATTGAAAACTGTTTCATTTTAGATACAATTTTACTTCCACAAAGTAATCCTCGAGCACTGTCATCTTGATGTTTATATCCTGGTAATCCAAATACAACCAGACAAGTACAACCCTGAATTAAAAAAAAATTTCTATTTTAAGTTTAACAAAACAAATATTAATTTTTCCTTATAAAATATTCTGTTTCAGGTTCAATAGTTAAAATTCACTATTTTCTAAAGTATAATATATAGATCTGATTTTCTTAGATATGTGGAGACTTATGACTGTACAATCATGTATTGCGCATTTTCTTGTGGTGAATAATTAATTGTGTGAATAAATAAGTCGAAATTAAAAAGAAAAAGGAATGTGAGGTTTAGATGGATGGAGTTTCTCCTTGCTGCAGAAACTTCTCCCAATAAATAGCACAAAAAAAAGATAGATAGATTATAAATAAAAGAAATAGTTGTGTTAAGAAATATAAACATCCTGAGAAAGGTGTTAAACTATCAATGATAAACAATTGATTAATGTGTCTCATTTAACTGCAGAATTTTAAATACAACAACATAAATCTTGATGAAAATGAGATATCCTGGTGTGGGGATCGGCAATCCCCTTGTTGTCGTGAAGATGAGTTGAGGAATGTGAAATTAATGATGCAGTTTAATAACAGGATGTGTTAGATATCATTATTGTTCTTTTCGTGGTAATAAATTGTAGATCTGAACAAGCCGTTCAGATGTCAATGCAAAGTCTGAGACTTGACACCTGAGCCATCTGGAAGTTATGTAAGACAAAATTGTCCCTGGGAAAGGTGAGAGAAGAGTAAATGTATAAAAGAGCTGGGACAAAGAAGGTCAGAGCTTTCGGTTCTATTCTTGGCTTTGTCTTATCTGTTGTCACTAGCTTCGTCCATTTCTCCTGCTTGTATCCTACCTCATACGAATTCTTAGAAAAATCCCAAAAAGACATCCGAGGGATAAGTTTATAGAAGTCTTCTCCAGCATTATCATCTGTTGTGTTCATCATCGTTGACATTAATTTGGGACTAAAGACTGACTCTATTTTAAAAAAAGGACCAAAGACTGAATCATAACAGTGGTAGACCAGAAGTGAAGTGCTCTGAAGTGTGTTCCTCATCTTTGTATAATCAAGATATCTCTCTCTCTGTTTGTCGGTATTCTATACCTGTACATAGAAATCTCTCTTAACAAAAATAAAGAAGCTGTTGAATTTATATTCCGTGTTGTTCTCTGTCTGATTTGCTGATTTGCCTCTGCCAGTTATTCTTACTCATGCAAAATACGATAATTTGCTTGTAGACTTAACGTCTTTTGTTTCAACTTTTTGAAATTTCCATTTCTGTGTCCAGAAAACCCACAATGGCAATGACACGAGATCAAATTATGTGCAAGTGTTGCCTGGAACATGATAATGTAAATGAAAGGTTAAACTTTATAACAACAAAATATGTGGGAAGAACAGAAAAAAAGAGGAAAGAAGAATATCCAAGTCACTCAGACTCTGAGAGAAGGTGCCATTAAGAAAGGTGTGCACCAAAAGCGGTCTGAGGAAAGGATCCATTAAAAATCAAAAGTTGTGTTTTGTGTATGTGCATTGAAAGGAGCTGGAAAGAAATAAAGAAGAAATTGTCATAAAGGAAGAGAAAAGAACTGTTCCAAGGAAGAATCAGCTTGTGTATTCAAAGAACATTTTGACAACTAGAACTCTTAAGGACTTTATTAATTTTAAAGATATTTATCCTCCAGCTCTATTTGGATGTGCTGCTCCCTGTGTTCAGGTCAGTAGCATTTGTAAAAGAGATCTCTCTCTCTCTCTTTCTCTCTCTCAATACAGATCCAGGTTTATTTTTTCAACCATATCATTGTCTGTCATTGCATCACTGGAGATTTCCTCCTCTCCATCCTTACTCACAAAAGCGCCATATATTCACGTTTTTGACTATCAAAAATATCCTGACATCACAGTCGCTCCGCAGGCTCCACAGATATAATAAAAATGTAATGCTGCTAAAAAATTCTCAAATGATTTATTAATACAAATATTTTTGAAATATTAAGCCTCTAATTTCAAGTTATATAAAAACTATATATAGTATGTATCTGAAAGATCTATGTAAACTTTGAGAATGAATTCCTTGAACCAAGACAAGAAGAAAAATACAATGGTGCCTTGATTAATGATGGCCTCAGATAACGACATATTTGGTTAACAATGAGTAGCTATAAGAAAAAAAATGTCTTGGTTAATGATGCAGGCTTTGGTTAACGATTCCTGAATTATGTGAACTTCTGACAAAATAGGGCTCTGTAAAACAGTTCGTCATCGCATCACATGATTCATTATTAGCTCAGTTGTTAATCATTATTTTTTTTTATTACAATCAATTTAAATCCAACAATAGCATTATTAAAATTAATAAAACTATAACCATATAAAAATATATTTAAGTAAATGATAATTAACATATAGTTAGTAAAAACAAATTATTTAATTAATTAAAAATAAACATGCAACAGTTCACTAGTTTTTAGTTTCTTAAAGATGATTTTTAGATGATTATTATTTCAAATTCTGCGAACAAAGTCTGATTCTGTTGTTTGTTTGTGTTATACAATATATTACTTGACACCCATGAGTGGTGTGACGTCGCAGTTTTGGATTCCGTTAGAAGAAAAAAAATGTCTGTCTGAGATCCTACAGTTCATATAGATAATAAATTGGTGAGTGCATGTCACTGTTCATTCGCAATCAAAAGGCAAAATCAAATCTTATCTGTATAATAACAGTTGAATCTATAAGCTGTTAATCAGTGTTTATGGGTTTTGTCAAAAAACTCGAAGTGAGCCCAATTGTCCTTCTGTGTGAAGATTGATAATTAAAAATTGTTTTCATGAACAATTCATTAATGTTAATTTTTTTATATCAAATATAATAAATAAATGCTATTTTTTATATTTTTAGGACATTTTAAATGAGTTTTATCTGCATTTTAAATATTTACTATGGTTGTGGGGAAGAGGCAGAACGAATTAATCAATTTTCAATTAAATCTTATTGGGAATTGTGCTTTGGATAACGATGGTTTTGGTTAATGACGGTAATCCTGGAACGGATTACCATCGTTAACCAAAGCACCACTGTATATATCAAAAAATGCTTATATAAGCATATATCCAGTGCTATTATTCAGCCAGTTCATACTAATTTGCCTGAATTAGTTATTAAAATTAGTCAGATTTGCTAAACCACTTGCTGTGGAGACAAAACAAAAAATTATGGTTAAATTCTTGTGAGTTTGCTAAATATTTTACTGTGCAAGTGAAATGAAAACAATAATAAATTATTATAAAGGTCATTATTATAAATTCATTGAAAGTCATACATAATTATTCGAAAATAGTCTATTTCCATAGAAACCATGGTTTATTTTTCTCTCAACTTCATGCAAGCATGTTAAATAATAAAAATATGTACTAAAATAGATACAATGCTATTATTATGCTATTTTAATTATTATTTTATGATTAGTTGAAGATAATTTTTTTTGAGAAAATTAGACTAAACTGATTATTAATTTATTTCAAAATAAATTAATTTAAATGACAGCAGCACTACCTATATCCAAAAATGTTTATTTTCTGAATTATAAGTTTCTCGAAAATTTTCAATTTAATTAATGAAATTAAGCATTTTGAGATCAATTTTGAAGTTTAAAGTGATCTCTTCTGATTCCTTGTAAGCCTTGGCATATTTAAGCATAGATCTGTATATTTGTTTTCAGATTTCAGGAAAATATTTCAATTAGTTATTTCATAAATAAACTCCATATATGCAAGCTTATGCATACTTATCCATTTTTCAATTCACATACATAAAAAAAATACAGTTAGGAATCTGATTCATTAAATAGAAGCTAATCCATCAAGAGAAAAAATCATTTATTTTTAAATTAATTTTAGAATCATTGATTGATAAAATGCCATTGTAAATTATAAATGAAATAACAAACATGTTAATAAAGTCAAATATATTATTTATTTTCTTTCAAAATAAAAAATAAATATTTGATAATGATTGAAAATATTCATAATCTGCAATCACCTATATCTTCAATTGTGTACAATTATATATAGTAGATTGCCAATTAATTGACTCTTATGGAACCAGACCTCATGCTAGATAAATGAATGGCTGGTTAATTCAAAAATACATGCAAAATACCATTTATAGGTTGTGAATTAAATTAAAAAAATATATGTCATATATAAATATTTATTAAACATTTACTTAGATAAAAAATTGGTAATCTTCATTTGTCTTTTTGATTTAAATTTGCTTTTGAGACAACATCATATTTTTTTCATAAGAATTATATCAATAACATATAATTATCTTGCTATTCAATATATCTTATAGCTTCAAATGTTTTCTTTCCTTCTGAATAAATTATTTTTTTCCATTTTTATCTCTGCTCATATCTTGATGAAAATGTGGCCAATTGAAATGAAACAGGATAAGTAAGAGTTTATTGTAGTTAAACTCATTCCATCTATGATTAAAATATTCCCTATTTAATATCACGTGTGAACTGTTTTTAAAACTCAATACTACTTGAGTTTCAAAATTAAACTGATAAGGATCAATTGGTTTAGATTTAAAATAAAACTTCATTCAGCTCAAAATTTCAAGCTATAATATAATCAAGGCATTACTTATTGTGAAAATTAAAATTGTTCTAAAAATTATTAAAAACATTTATTTTCCTGATTTATTCTCCATATGGTATACAATGTAAAGATTGCTCAGATAATATTAATAGGATCAAAGAAACTTAAATGACAACATAAATTGTCTATTTTAAATTTTATCTTTTTCTTCAATTTATATTTTATTGAATATCAGATATTTAAAAATTTTTCCTAATATATTTATTATTTTTTATATTGAATCAAGATTCATTTATTATATAGTAAAATATTATTTAAAATAACTTACCTTATCAAATGTTATAGTCTTATTGAAGATACCTATGTTAGAAATAATAATAATGCATTAAAATTTTTATTATAATTAAAAAATAATTTTAAAAGAAATATTTTAAATTTTACAATCTATTTTGAATTTCTACTTCAAAACACATTTATTATTTTCTTTTGATTAATTATGTAATGGCAAGAAAACAGTATTAAGTACAGGAGAATAGTGGCTTATTTAAAATTTTCATTTTCTTTACATTTGATTAATAATATCATATCAGATAAGTTTATTATAATGGTTGCAGATGGGAAAAATTGAATACTTAATTAAATATTAATATAAATATACTAAAATTAGATATAATATCTAGTTTGTAAGAATAATACGAAAAACATGCTTAATTTCAACCAATAAATTTAATAAGAATATTTTCATCTTTAATAATTACACAGAATAATATTCAAAAATAATAATTAAAAAATAAAATAATGTATCTATTATTATTATTGCACTTATATAATTTAAAGAAGCTAAGAGTTAAGTATTCTTACAATAAAACTTCTGCAAAGTCGCGAATTTGAACGAATATCAAAACTATTAATTATAAACTAATCCTAACAGTCTAACAACTCTACAATCCAGAGTTCGGCCTGAGCTCAGGTCTTAAACTATTTCTAACTTAAATATAATTAACTACAAAACAATCTAACAACAACGCAACGTCTAACCAACGAAATGAAACCGGAAATTGGAACTTACAACCAAAAGTACCAATTAAGTGTTAGAACTAGAACAAACAACAATGTTAGAAACTTACACTAATAAATTGAAGAAATTCACAAAACAAGTTAAATAATAAAAAATATAAATTTATTAGACTCGAAACACTTACAAAAGTGTTAATAAATGCTTTGTTGCTTTATTATAGTTCCAATAATCAATAAATCAACAAAACTTGTTTAATCCAACTCAAATATCAAAAACCAATTATTCACAAGAAATAAACCTTAAATACTACTTATATTCTACTATCTCCACCACTGATACAAACTTCAAACAATTGCAACCTTTACAAGAATTCGAATGTCACTTAGCCAACCTTACATTGATACACTCCATCCTGATACAACTTTCAAACAATCGTTG
This sequence comes from Olivierus martensii, assembly GCA_000484575.1. Classification (NCBI taxonomy): domain Eukaryota; kingdom Metazoa; phylum Arthropoda; class Arachnida; order Scorpiones; family Buthidae; genus Olivierus; species Olivierus martensii. Next base: position 38,345 of record AYEL01065919.1, read on the forward strand.
ATCTTTACAAGAAACTCAAATGTCACTTAGTCAACTTTACATTGATACAACACCTCTCTGAGCCACTGGTTTCATCTGCTTTTATACCGAGTGACATACAGTCCCTTGTAGCTTCATTTACATAAACATACGTAACAAGTTTAAATTTATTAGCTTACAGAGTTATTCATTCATGTCATGCTCTTTACAATTTAATTATATACCGAACAAAACATTGATACGAATCATTCTTACATTCTCATATCGGATCAGTGGTAAAATTAGTTAGATTATCCGGGACAGCTCTTCCGGTGGACAGTTTCCGATTCCGTATCACGTGATTGCTAACTATGACGGAGAAGGTGGAAGTAAGTTAACTCGTAAACTAAAATATTGATATAATATATTAGATAAGAAAATAACGATAAATAATAAAGTGCAAAATAAAATAAAATAGGACAGGTCAGAGTTAATTTCCTCACACTTCAATTTAACAAACTTTATATTTAATAAACAAAATCTATTGAATTCTGTTTTTTTTTCTAGATTGGTAGTTTCTTAATTTTTTCGGAGTTGCAGAATGCATTTAATTGTAAAAAATTTTATGAAACAAATTAATAACATTTGTATAAGATTAATGTAAAATAAATAACATTTAAGATTATACAATATTAAGACTAACTATAAAAATATGCATGTGGTTTATTAATATACTGTATTACTTCGAATTTAAGCTGCCCTCAAATTTAAGCAGCAGTAGGATTTTAAAATTAGAAAATTGGAAAAAATAAAAATGATTTTATAATAGGTATTGAAAAATAATGAAAAATAAAAATGATTTTATAATAGGTATTGAAAAATAAGAAACATTTTTAAAAAAAAAAAGATTTTATAATAGGTATTGAAAAATAAGAAACATTTTTACTTAAATTTATAATAAGTATTGAAAAATAAGAAACATTTTTATTTACTTAAATAGTACTAATATACATAATAAGCTGGTGAATAAATTGTAATCATGATCATAATACTATGCGCATACATAGAGCATAAAAGCAAAAGCCTGAACATTGGGGAGTGGGAACTTGGGAGAAATAAGATGTTAAAATATTCGCTTTGAATTTAAGCCGCATCCAAAATTTTGTACATCAAAAATTTGAATAAAGAGTGCGGCTTATATTCGAAGTAATACAGTAATTATATATCATTATTCAATATTCATTTTGAATTTAAGCTGCACCCAAATTTTACATCTTAAAAATTTGAATAAAATTCGAAGTAACGTGGTATTTTATTTATCATTATTTTGTATTATTTTTTAATTCTCTTTAACGATACATTTTATTAAAATTTATAGGTTACATATATTTCATAATTTTTAGGAACAATTGTAATAATTTTATGGAACATCAATTAAGAACCAATGAACCATTGACTTTTTGAGACTCAGAGGCACAAAACTTTTTTTAATAAATTATAAAATTATTCAATAATTTTTAACCTGCTTTTGGGCAATTGTTTACTCCAGGCATGTGCCTCTTATGCCTAGTGGATAATCTGGCCCTGCCACTGTTCTAGATTTATACCATTAACTGACTTTTACCCATTAGGATAGATTTACTGAATTAATACTATATTACATTATATTTATATTATATTTGAGTTTGGAAAATTTCCTACACAAATAATATCTTGCAGGAATTATTGTATTGAGCCAAGGCAAAGTATTATTTAGCTTAAGTAGATACAAAAGAAAATTATTGCAAATTTGTTAGTAGTTAGTAAGATGATGTCTGTATAATACTAAGAAGTTTTTCTAATTACTTTCTGATTATATTAAATATCACTTATAAACATACTGCTATAAAAAATATTAAAAATTATATTTTTTTAAGCACTACAATATAAAAAAAATAATGCTTCTTATAATTTAAATAATTACAAAAAATTATTATATTGTATATGTTTAAAATTACTGTTTTTTGGTAGCTTTATGTTAAATCTTATGTTTGTAGATTTTGATGCAATGTTCTGAAAATAGTACTAATAGCAAATAGAACAATTGACATTATGACCAATTTATTCATATTTTATTGGTCTTTTATTTCTATGCACATGAAATATCTATTATATATAGCCAATATGTAATTTTCCGTTCTTTGTCAATCTGTAGCGACCTCCGCAGACAAACAAGACACGAAAATGTCCACCAGGGGTCGTGTACGCTAGTGACCCTCTAGACACGAGGATTGTATATACCTTAACATGTAATAAGTTGTAAACTACATTAAACATATCAAAAACTGTTTTACATATAAGAAACCTCTTCTTGTAAACAGTGCCGGATTTAAGCCGATTTCACTGATTGCACCCAATCGGGCCCCGCACTTGAGGGGGCCCCATGTTTGTCAAAGTTTATGTAATTAAATATTGTATTAAGAAAAAGTATTTTAAAATACATGTATCGTTTTTCAATATTCGCGGAATGTATAAATGGTACGATATAATAAAGGAAGTTACAGAAGATTACAATTACGGAAAACGTCCACACACTCAATTACTTTTTTTACATTGAGCCCTATCACAATATTTTGGATACAGGTTTGAACAGGGTAGTTATAAATTAATTGATCCTAATCACATCTCTCTGGAGCAGGTTCTAATCAATATGTTATATTGAAACCTAATATATGCTAATTAGGCCACGCGGTTGCTATTTTCGATGAAAAATAAAATTGTTCAAATTTTCACATCAAGATGAAATTTATCCAAATAAAAGCATACAAATTACGAAATTACGCATTAGATATAAATTGTCAGTAGATCATTGCAAGCAAACCATTCTGCGATTATCATCATGCTTTTGGAAAAGAAAGACCATATGTTATTAGTTATTTTACCAGAATAACAGCAATATTCTGGTAAAATAACTAACATATTTTCATTGAGAGAATATTGTCATTTGAAAGAATATGAAAAAGGCCCATGTGTAAAAATAAATAAAAAACATAATTATAAAGTTTGAAGACAATGGAGATTTGGGTCTGACATCAGCAGAGCTGTTTGCATTTTTGGGGGCCCTAGGATGAGCAAGGCTTTGGGGCCCCTAAAAATTCAAATCAGCTATGTCTAATTTTAAAGGATCCTTAAAACTTATAAGGAACCTTTAAAATTTTACTTTTTATCTAGCACTTTAATAAAAACCGATTTTTTCTTATTAAAAGTTTATAAAAGTTGAAAACTGATTGATA
>AYEL01065922.1:0-17434 GCA_000484575.1 Olivierus martensii
AAAAAATCATGTTTTTGGTGATTTTATATATGGAATAAAAACATATAAATAAAATAAAACTTGAAAAAATACTTACATGGTTACAAAGTGAATAAAAACCATAATAAATTGTAAAAATTTCAAAAGATTTTGATGAAAATTAAGCAAGATATGATGATTTTATTTTTTGCATATTAATTAGGCTTAATTACTTAATTCACTGGCTTCTGATTGTAATCATTTTTTTTTTTAAATGTCTGGTATGCAACAGGTTAATAAAAATTTCAGTCATTAAGACCATTTATTTTGAAAGTGGTGTAAGTCCATTTTTTTAAAACAATGAGATATTACATAAATCAAAAGTTTACAGTAAATTAATGTAATATTTCAGTTTTTTAAAAAAATGGACTTACACCACTTTTAAAATAAATGGTCCAATTGTTTATTAATTTAAAAATCGCATATCCAATTAGTCATATGTGATGTAATAGTCTGCTTAGGCCACCACAATGCATATATATGCAAATTGAATCAGTTTCACTTTATAGCTGATTTAATAATTATAAAATAGTATATTCTTAAACAATCCTAAAAATGATTTTAAATATAGTAATTTACAGAAGTATTATCGATCTCAGAATGAATCTGATAAGTTAACAATTATACAAATTAAAAATGAAACTATGTACAGTTAATAAATGAATACCTAGCTAGTTAAAGAATTAACAAAATATATGATAGTTTAAGCAAATATTAGTGTAATTGAAGAGAAAAACAATTATACTATGGAATTGTAATTACCAATTATAAGAAAACCTGTGCTAGATAGCCAGCTTTTGGCAGGTGAGATTGTGGCCACCAAGCACAGGTGGCTAACCTGTACTTGGTGCTATGATGTGGCACACAGTTAGCTACAAATTCCTTTATCAAACATTAAAGTTTAAAATACAAAATTTATGATGCAATTTTACATTGTTAATTAAATGTAAGGAAAATATCACTAATTAATGTCTGTTTTTGGGAGTTTTTCATTTTAGAATACAACAAAACCTAAACTAGCTTATAGGATCTTAAATAAAATTTAAGTGCAGGAGCGCTTTTGGGCTGGACTGCCCCTCTTCAACTGCAACTGCATGGAGCTGAAGTAATTTGTATAAGTTTACATATACTTACGATAGTCAGGAGAATGCAATCATATAAACAACCGAAGATCTATAAAAGTAAACTACAGTATACATATACTGTATAGATATATATTCAGATTGGCAAACAAGATGAGCGTTAGAAGGAGAACCTGACCGAAGATGGGACATCTGTGAAAACAAGAGTAAATCATAATTTAAACTCCGGTGTCAGGGGAACGGTCAGAATAGAACAAACAGGTGGTGTAGATGGGATAAGATGTTAGGCACACGGGGGTGGGATAGGGGGATACCAGATACAAAAGTTTGCATTTGCACATTAAAATAAAATAAAGTAAAAAATTAAATATTACTATGTTGGTATTTAAACACTTTAGCAACGTAGAGCTATAGTAAAAACCTTAAATTCTACAGTTCTGTTGATTAATCAGGTATTTCCACGCACTCGGTATAGAATCCTTATCCCGAAAATTGACTAGATTTTTAACCTTGCTGTGGAGGTAAATGTTCCAAACTTCTCTAAAGTTGGACCTTAACTCATAAGAACGTAGCAGATCGACGATGTCAGCATTGTCCCATGAAACACACCAGTCTATGAGATATACTATATATATATTTTAAAGCTATTTAATTAAATATATATATAAAACTGGGATTTCTTTCATTTATTAAACCTGAATGTTAGGAAGTTAGGACTGAAGAAGTATTAAGGATTGAGAAAAGTATGTAATACTATTATGATAATAAATAAATAAATTAATAATAATATTGATAATAAGAAAAAGTTACACTAATATAACGTAGAGAAGTGTATATAGGCGCTACTAAGAGGAATTTCCGGGACAGACTGCTCGAATATAAAGACAACATTACGAAAGGAAACCTCTCGACGGCATTAGCACAGTGAGCGTATGAAAAAGACTTTAACATCAGGTGGGTAGAGAAGTGTATATAGGCGCTACTAAGAGGAATTTCCGGGACAGACTTCTCGAATATAAAGACAACATTACGAAAGAAAACCTCTCGACGGCATTAGCACAGTGAGCGTATGAAAAAGACTTTAACATCAGGTGGGACGAGGCTAAAGTTGTTAAGAAGACTCAAGACCGTAAAGAACTTTTTACGTCAGAGAAGGTAGAAGTTCTTAGAGCGAACAAGAAAGAGAATGTTATCAACCTCCAACAAGTAGATAATATGTCAACAGCATGGAAATATACTATCCAAAAGTATGCAAAGATTACCCAAGAAAACCATTTGAGCTAATGAAAACAATGTATTTTGTTATGTAAACACTTACAGCCACTGGACTCTAGATATTTATATTTAATAATGATTTACGAACACCTGGCCATTATATATTTTTATAATTCTGTATTATTTAGTTAATAATTTGTATCAATAATTTTATTTTAACAAAGACTTTATCTTTTGTTTATTTTTTCTGTCTAGGCCTATTTTTTAAATTTTACCATTTATGTTCTAAAACTATTGTATTAAAAAACTGTTATGATTGTATGTAACTGAAGATGGTATTGAGAAATACCGAAAATGTTTTTACTAACTTTAATAAAACGTGTTTCCTACACACAGCTAGTAGTGCTTACTGAGTTTGAACTGTATTTAAACTGGTGATAAGCAGTTTTGAATTTTTAAAAGTATTTTTAGAGTAGTATTGTAGAGTAGTAAATACTCATTTATAAGCCAAAAAGTTTTCCTGAAAAAAAAAATCGGCTTATACACGAGTATATATATAGTATTTTTTGTTATGCTCATATAACTGGTTTCTATCCAACATATAAAATGCCTTCTAAATTAGCTAGGAATATTGATGTAGCTTTTATGTCTAACATAATTCTTTAAAAAGAATATACAGTACTTCAGATATAATCAGCTGCATCTCCTGTTCACTCCTCCACCATGATGAGATGCAGATAGGATTTGTAGGAGATTGGAATGATTTTTGAAATGAAATGCTTTGAGAAAAGCTTGAATGATTCTAACCTGAGAATTTTAAATTTAATGCATAACTTTTATGCTATTTATGAAAAATTTTTATCATGATGCTATTTATGAAAAATTCATAAAAGATCTATATTTTTCACTAAAAATAATCTTGCTCACGTCAGTTCAAAAATCACCAATGGTTCTGAAAAGAACCTTTTATTATCCAATGGCTCTGAAAAGAGCCTTTTATTATGAATTGTGACATATTTGAAATTTCCTTACAATCTGTACTTTTCTTTTAAATGTTGCAGTAGTATGGAAAACTGATGTTCCAGGCTGATTATAAAAGATATTTACGTATATTTATAAAGATATACGTATTTACAGATTAATGGGATGATAACTTCAGCACTTTGTTTTGAATATAAATAATAATTCCATGTTGAAGACTGCAATCATACAGGGTGCACCAGCTAAATCCAGAAAAATTTCAAATTGAATTTCCCGCCATATTTGACGTCAGAGCTACGATGCTACTGACGTTTTAGTAAACCAGACAGACGATGTGTTTGAGGATAAGTACAAAATAGCTGATCAGTTAAGATTGCATGCACTAGTTCATTTTAATAAGAAAAAAAGACTGTTTTACCCATAAGTCCATGAATGCGCAAGGCCTAAGCCTGTCATTCCATCAGTCTGCAGATTCCACAGTTTGTTCTGTGAGGTGTTCATTGTCTCAACGTAACAATCTTTCGCAAAAGTGTTTGTAGTCTGAAATGTTTGTTAACCAATCTGTCACCTACTGTATTTGTATATTTTTATATTGTTCAAGTATTTGTCAAAATTTGAAGTTCTCTATCAATGTTTTCACTTTTCTTGTATACTTACCACTGTATATTATATCATTGCTATAATATACAAATATACAAAGCGCACAAAACTTCTATGAAATAAATAAATATTATAAATGAATAAATATTAACTACCATTGTTTTTACAAAATTTAAAATAAAACCAAAGTTTTATTTTAAATTTTGAAGAGCCTCAAAAATATTAGTTGTTCCAGGCCTCACATTTTCTCTGAAAGTTACCGATCACTTTACAGATATATAATTAAGGAGTGAATTGGCAGTTTCATTATGTTTAAAAAAATTATAAAAAAATGTGCATATATCTAGAAAATAATAAGGATTTGACTCATAATAAAGTTTTCTGTACTTAGAGAGACTGCTGAAAGTATCATTTTCTTTGTATTTTATTTATTCTAACCTTTTATTGTGAATCCATTGTTCAGAAAAATCTCTAATCCAACAAGACTTATAACTGAATGCTGTTGGATTAATGATGTTTCATTATATGTGAATTTCAGCTATAAATACTAAACAAATCATCAATGAATATTTTAATAAATTAGATCTTATCTCTATGTTGAGTGTATACAGTGACGTAACCAGCTTTTTTTTTTTGGGTGGGCCAAGGGTGGGCCACACTGATGTGGGTCTCATACAGAATATAGATAAACATGGTTTTCTTATAAGTCCCATTTTTCTCTGAAAAGTACGCTAATAATTACTATATTCACTGCATATACTAGTTATTAAACTATTCTTATTATGCTATACTTATACTGCAACATTGATAGCTATGCAGTTTAGATTAAAATAGTTGATTTAAAAATTTTAATTAATTACATCTCATGTTTCGGCAAATACAGTACAGCAGTTTAGCATATTCAAGAATTTCAAGTTTCCTTTTCTTTTTAAAACAATTTGTATCATTCTTCATTAAACAAAATTTTTTCAGAAATATATTACATGCAGTCCATAAAATCATCATCATTGTATTTTTAGTATCATGATATTGTTCACAATAAGGATCATTAAAAACAAAGGTATTCTCAAACAGTTTTGTCAAATGTATAATTTGTCAAAAATTTTCTTTGATTTACAAGGCTCAAAAACTAACTTTCATGAAATGATATAAATTTGTTTAAGATTACATATGTATATATCACAGCATTTACAACCATTTCTTTTGGGTAAGTGAATCCACCCGTATCAAATGTGTGAATCATTTCATTCCTACAATGAATTTTTTCATCAATAGTTAAAATTTGTTTGCAGAAAATATATTTTAGTTTTTTCAAAATGGAATATTTTGCACAATAACCTCCCAAATATGTAAACACATTAAAATGATTTTGAATTAATTGAAAATCTGCATCATCAACTACAATATTCAGGTTAACCTCTTGATTTTCTAATGTATTTGATAAATTAATATTTTCATTCCACTCATCATCATCATCCACTATATTAATACATATTATTTGTTTCTTAAATGTTAATTCACACTTTATATTGCTTTGGATGTGCAACTTGGTTTCTGTCTCAAATAACTGTCAAATAGAAATGTGATATTGTCCTCCTGCAATCTGCCTATACTTACCAAATCAATCTTCAATTGAATCAATCCGAATCTTGCCTGATAATATGTATTGTAATCCCAACTCTCTTATGCAATAATTACATAATTCAAGCAAACAATAAGTAGTTAGCTTTTGAGCCTGGTGAGTTTCTTTTGTTAATTTGATTTTTTTGCAGTCAATTTGTACATATGAATATAACAATTTATTTTTAAATTTTAGAAAATTTCAAAAATTGCAAATAATTTTAAGCATTATGATTGCTTATTATGCAACATTTTACATTATTGTAGCAAAATGTTATGAATATGAATATGTAAGATTAATAATTATTTATAGAGTAATCATAAAATTTCAATATGGCAGAACATCTGCCAAAAGTCCTTACATTATAATCAGATATTTATTGAATATAAATCTCTGGAATAAGAAATTTCTAAATAATTCAATTAATAACATATATTACACAATACAGTATATATAGTGCATTTACTACTTTTGCTAGCAATGTAAGAATAAATTTCAAGTTATGTAATTTTTGAATTACAAACAAAATATATGAGTGATGATCATATCTCAGGAACACCTACATTCTATAGGAAAAAAATTTTTAATTCATTATAAAAACAATAATTGCTTATTTTTCTCCAAAAAATTTATTTATATTTATAAATTTTAAACAGACATAGCAATAAAATTTCCTATAATAATAGCAGATGATGACAATTTACAATATTAAAAATTCCACAATGAGAGAATTACATTATTTGAGGCAATATTTCATGTGAATTTTACCTGATCTGAATGAAATTTATGTAAATTACTGGGACCTTTGAGGGAATTAGATTTATTTAAAATTATTGATATTGGATTTGACTGGACAGCTATCTGAAAACAATGTCTCATATAAATATTATCAGATTTAAATGAAATTTATGTATTTTATTTAGATTTGTTAGAAGATTGTTTATACTGAAAATGATCAAAATCAATTCCTTATTATACAGTAACAAAAAATCAATGTTGCAAAATTGATTTATTATTTCCTAGATTGTTGTTACAATCTGGGAAATTTCAGTTTTTTATATAATAATACCTTGCAACTTTAGATATAATATGCAAATAAATAATTAAAAAATTTTCAATTTCAAGATGAAATTGAAAATAAAATACTACTTACTTGAAATTTTAATAATGATTACTTGAAATTTTAGTATGTAAGCTAAAGTAAATTCGTTACTAATGATCAAAATAATTTATTTTATTATAATTAAATATAATAAAATATTTTTCTGCCTAGTGCTAGATTGTTTTGTCTTTTATATTTTGAAGTGACTGAATATCTACAATTTTAGAATATTTTAGAGTATTCTAAAGTTTATAATTAATAATTATTTTTCATAAATTAGGACTATAATGCCATCATCTATTTGATGAATAATTAACTTTTGGTTAAGATGGCACTATTTATTATTTAATAATTAAACTTTAATTTCTGATTAATTTCTCAAAATAAAAATTTGCTTGGCCTGTTGTTGAAACAGAAACTTCAGATTAATGTTCCAATGACATAATCAGTTAGACTATCATGGCAACTAGCAGATTTTCATTTCAGGAAGTTTATATAACAATTAATTTATTTATTGGACAAGGCTAATATCAGCACTCTTAAATGTGCTAACTATATAGCCATGAATTCTTGTTGTAAATCCATGAAATATGATGTATTATTTGACTTTGATCCAAGACATGACTTGGGTCAAAATCAAATAATACATCATATTTGACAAGAAAATTTATTTATTATATAAATTAAAAATTATTATTGATAGAGCTTCAAATGCATCATTTTCATGATTGCATTTGATAAATTAATAATAATTTAATAAAAATAAAATAAAGATATCTAAAAATGTTCATAAGTTGAATTTATACAGAATTTTTTTTTTTTATAATTAATTTTTATGTTTTTAGGATCTTACTAGATCAATTGTGAAGACAAAAACAGCTTTTTTGAAAATTCCTGAATTAGAATTTGAAATTCCTGCAGGTTCACAAGAAGGAGGTATATATGAAAAATTTATTTTAAAAAAATTTTTGTTAAAAATGATCTTTATCCTAAATTCTTTATTATTAGTTTTTCAGTTAACAAATGTCAAATTTTGAAAAATATAAATATAATTACAATAATCATTTAAATGAAAGGATATATTTTTTATTGTTCTGTATATATTGAGAAAATTAAAATTGGAGATGACAAATACTTGTTTTTTGCATTTCTACTAATAATTTTTGTAGGCAAAAATTTGATTATAAAAAATATTTCTACAAATTTATAATGTAAAGAGAAGATTTGAAGATATTTACTGTTTCTTGAATCAATATGTTGCTTTTTGAAATGGAAGTGATATAGTAAAACTTTGCTGCATAGTCATTATCAGCATGAGAGATGGTTTATATTTTTTTACTGCTAATTTTTAAATTTATTTTATATTTAATGTAGGCAAATCAAAAAAGTGAGTTAAACTTAGTGCCATCTGGAGTGGAATTACAGCCAGACTGTGTATGCTTGGGAATGAAATGGTAGTATGTCAGAACTACTGATAGGAGGTGTATCAGTTCAGTTACTGCATAAGTCATGTCCAAGAGATAATTTGAAATTGTGCATCAACTGGATTCTTACTCCAAATTAGAAGTGCAAGGAACCGTTTGATTTTTGTGGGATAAACGGCTGAATTACACTGACATTCATCATAAAATCTGTGTTGTATATGGGGAAAATGCCATGTCTCACATGGCCATTGTAAAGTGTGCCAACAATTTACAAATGGTCAGACAAATACTATGAAGGCAGACTATCAATATCCAGCACTCCAGAGCATGTTGCCACTATTGACAACATGATATGGGATAATAGATGTATCAAAATCAAGGAAATTGCCAGTATGTTAGATATTTCATATGGGATTGTGCATTCCATCATTCATGAGCAGCTGGGATATCAGAAATTGTGCGAGAAGTGGGTGTCATGTTTACTCACCAACTTGCACAGAAATTAACATTTCTTGTTGACTTTGGTTCTTCTGCAACAATATTCTGCTGAGGGTCATAATTTTTTGTGTCAAATTATTAGAAGTGATAAAATGTGGTTCATCATTTTCACTCCTGAAACTAAATGATTGCCTATAGAATGAAAGCATGTCACCTCTCCAACAAAGAAGTGCAAAATCAAATTGCCTACGTGAAAGGTCATGGTGACTGTTTTCTTTGAGTGTGAAGGTATTGTTTACATAAAATTTCTGCTAAAAGCAATAACTATCAACATAGACTCATTTTACCAAATGCTACAAAATTTGTGAAAGGCAATTAAGGACAGATGCTGAGGTAAGTTGAGCAAAAATATCATTCTGCTGCTTAAGAATGCCACACCCCACACACAGCATGGAAAACAAAGGAATTACTGAAGTCATTCATGTGGAAGGTATGGCAACATCCATAATACAGCCCTGACTTATTCCCATACAACTACTATTTATTTGATAAAATGAAACATTACCTTAGTGGACAATGGTTCCAAATTATTGTCCTTAATTGATTGCACTGAACTGCAGGAGACTTTTTCCATATGTGAGGTCAAGGAGACCTCTAAATGACACTCCCTTGTTTTCAATTGAGTTATAAAAACATGTTAAAATTTTAATATAAAAATTATTAAAAGAAGAAAATAATTGTTTATTTTTTTTTTGACAATATCAATTGATAAAAATTTATCATTTTTGGCAGATGAGGAACTTCTCTTTTTGCAGCTTAATTTCTTATCAGAGGCTGGGAAGCTACTGCTAAAAATTCCTTCTCTGAGAAAGGATAAATACTACTGTAAACTCCCAAGAGACCTTAATGAAAATAATTATTATAGTGTTAATGTTAAATTTTTGTAGAGAATTTGGAGATGTCTAGAAAAGAGGGGAGAATAAAATATTGTATAACATTAAATAATAATATAATTAAACCATTGTTTGATAAACAAATACAGTGGTGCCTTGGTTAATGATGGTAATCTGTTCCAGGATTATCATCATTAACCAAAACTATCGTTATCCAAGGCATGATTTTTCATAAGATATAATTGAAAATCAATTTGTTCTGGTTCCTCCTCACAACCATAGTACATATTAAAAATGCAAATTAAAACTCATTTAAAATGTCATTAAAATAGATCTGCAGTTCTGATTACCTCAAATTTGTTTGGATTCCATTTCTCAGCAACATTTTGAACTTCCACTATGCCAAAACGTTTTTGATTTCAGCAGTTGTAATTTGTTCTTTCTCTCCATCCTTATCTTCAGATGAAATTTCCATTTCCTTTTCTTCACATTGCTGCTTGAAAAGTTCTTTTAGATCATCAGTGATCAGTTCTCAGTCATGCATCTCCAATAATTCTTCAACATCATCTTCCTCTACTTCCAAGTTAACATCATGAGCAGTTGTCACAATATCCTTTACCAACAGAGGTTCACATAATCAAGAGTTGTTAACCAAAGCTTGTGTCGTTAACCAAGAGATCTTTTTCTTACAGCCACTTGTTAACCAAGTGTGTCTTTATCTGAAGCCGTTGTTAATCAAGGCACCACTGTATAAAATATGCAATAATGTAATTGAATTACTATTTGTAAAACAATAGTTATCTGATCATCTTTTGTTTAGAAGAAAAAAACAAATAGTCAATGTTATCAAGGAAAAGATAGATTAAAAGGATCAGATATTCAGTTGGTCATAGGATTTTCATCAGTGTAGTCAAAAAAAGATTGGCCTGTGTGTAGTGATCAGATTCAGAGACTGCAGAAGCGACTATAATCAGGGCTGGATTTGCCAATATGCTGACTAGGCCGCGTCCTAGGGGCCCCGCAATTCTTGGGGCCCCAAAACTATCAATCAATTTTCAACTTTTATAAACTTTTAATAAGAAAAAATGGGTTTTTATTAAAGTGCTAGATAGAAAGTAAAATTTTAAAGGTTCTTTATAAGTTATAAAGAGCCTTTAAAATTAAATGTAGCTGATTTGAATTTTTAGGGGCCCTAAAGCCTTGCTCCTAGGGCCCCTAGAAATGCAAATCCGGCTCTGACTATAACCAATGTCTAAGGGGAGAAGCAAAAATCATTCTCTATGGCTACACGTGAATAGATATTGTGAGATTTTGTGTTGTAAGACTGAAGACACTAGTACTATAGATTAAAGACTGTGGTGAGATCTGGCTGAGAAAAGTAAAACAAAAAAAAAAAAAACCAATTCAGAACTTGTGTTCTTTTTTTTTTGTTTTTAGATCATTTTTAGTGTCAGAAAGAAAAGGTGGTTATCCTCTGAATATACTCATACAAAGATCTTTCTCTCTTAATAAAGGATCTCTAGTTTGATTAAACCATTGTCACTGTCAGTCATTGTATCATAAGAGTTCATTCTCATATTCAAATTCACATGTGAATGTCACATACATTCGTGTTAGGTCTAAAAACCTGTACAGTTCATCCTGGCAGATCCACATTGCTATTTCTTTGTTAGAGAAAGACAAAGGAAGAAGAGAGAAGAGAAGATTACTGCTAAGAAAGAGAAAAAATTAAAAAGAAAATATGTAGAAGTTACGAAATGAATACCATTTGTCCCATCAGAGATGACTGACAGAAGTGGAACTGTATTAAGGCATGTGAATTAATTGGTGTTTACTGTGAATTATTAGAAGGTGAATACTTCTACATTTGAAGATACTCTCTTAGCTATGTTTCAGGAAGGCAAAAACATAGCTCTCCCAGGGAAATTGTAATAGTTCTAAATTATAATCCTGTCATTAACTGTTGAGCCTAACTGTTTCTATAGCTCTGATATTCTCATCTAGCTTTTACTGTTTCTTATTAAATTATGTATTATTATTAAGTGTCATCTTAGTGTTTCTTTTTATGTTAAAATGAATGCTTTGTTATAATTTCTGTAATTTTTATATATATTATTATTAGTTTATAGTTTTTCTTTGTTATTTCTGAGTCAGTTCCTCTATCCTGGACCTCAGCATCACTGGTCCACATTCCATATATCATATTTCAGTCATTGTATTCTGACATGTTGTGTGTTAGAGAACATAAAACTTCTTCTGGTGTCAGGCTGTGTTGATTAAGCAGCCCATGGATCCTCACACATACAGATTTGGAAAAGTTAATCACATTCTAATAAATTTTTATAGTCCTTAGGTGACTATGTTGGAAAATGAATAAATGACTTTAAACCAATATAATCTCTTGAGTATATATCTCTATTTGCTTTTATCCAATAATTATCAATATCAAATAATAATAAAAATTATAATAACTTTCAAATGGCAATTATTAAATAAATTAAAATATAAGAAATTATTTGAAAATAAGTATTACTGGTTTCTTCTTTGAATAATTTTCTTCATTTTTTCTTTATTAACAAGATCTTTTTTCTACAATATTTATACTAATTATTTATAGAAAAAGTAATCAGGAATGCTAATGTAATATATTATGAGAATTGCACAATGGAGGTAAGTCGAAACCATGTTTGACTTGTGTGAAATTCCATTGTCAATTATGACTAATAAAAGTAAACAATATGCAGCATATGGATAGGAGGTGCTAAGATTTGGGATAGGAGGAATTGACTCAGAAACTGATATAACAAATAAAGATAATAGATTTATTTAAATAACAAGAATAATAGAAATACAATAAAGTATTAATTAAATAACACAATTCAAGCCAAACTTAGATATAGTGAAATAAGATTGAGATTTCTAGACTTTCCTAAATAGATGAAAGAGGTATTCACTCTTCTGAGAGCATATACTTTATGAGAGAGAGAGAGAGAGAGAAAGGGAATTGTTTTAATTTCCCCAAGTGTCCATATTCTTCATTCCATTATATTTGTTTGCATTTTCTTTCGTCTGTCAGACTACCGCCAGATGGGAAGGATAGTCTTCTTTTAACTCCCTATATTTCTTCTATTTTTCCCTGATGGAAATTAGAAAACAACTGATTCTCCTTCTTCAGTGTCCAAGCATATCTGCTTGTTCACTCTCTTCTGAACAAGGAACCAGTATTATTTATTTGTTTGGAATATGGAACTTTTTTCTCACTTTTCCTTCTTTTCTGGATATGGAGCAAGTAACTTACAACATAAAAGTTCCACAGATAATTGATAACATTTTTGAAATTATTTTCTTTCTTTTCCTCTTTTCTAAAACAGCTGATAATTATATTAAAAAAACATGTTACAAATGAAATTTAAAATTTTAGAATAAAATATAAAAATAAACTAAAAACTATATATTAAGTTAATATTATTTTGATATTCCAAGGTCTTTGTAGACCTTGGAATATTTACTTGTAAAAATTTTCTCATTTTTTCATATTAATCTTGAAATGTAGGAAGAATTATGCAAATTTTATTGTAAAATGAAATAAAAATAATAGTCAAGATATAATCAAAGGTTTTTTAAAAAAATCCTTAAAGAATAGGAACTGTTTTTTGTTAAAATTTCTGAGATAACTTAATTTTATAATCTTGGTATTTAATTTTTGATTGAATTTTTCTATTTAATAACACAATGTAAATACATTAAATATTGTTCCATTTTATGAAACATTCTGTGCTGAATGTTTTTGAATATCCTCATATAATAAAATGCAGTTTTAAAATATGATTGATTATAAATAAAGATGATTTTATTACTGTTTTAAACTCTTGTGAAAGTAATATATTGTATAGTCTGTTCGCTATAAACCTTTCCCACAGACGATAGTGGCAATGCGGTAGCCTCATTACTGATTGCTAAAAAATATATCCTTCCGCAATACACCTTGCCTTTATTTGTTTTATAGTTCTTGCAAAACTTCGTGGCACTAAGATGCATGAAACATGACATCAGGGAGGAGAAAGTGAGCGTGAGGGTATACAGAGAGACTGGAGGGGGATAGTTGAGCACATTTTGACAGTGATTACAACTAATGACAGTAAATTTTATGTTGTTCTTTTATTTAATAAAGTTATAATCAATATTATAACTTGTTATTGCTTTAAATTTTACTTATTTGTAAAAATATATTTATGGATCTCGAATAATTTTTAAATTGTTATTTAGATAGATTTGGCACTTCCGTCTCAAAAGTTTGCCGATCCCTGAGCTATCACATCAAACATCTTGCAACATCAAAAAACTATCCATCAAAAATAAGTGTAGTTAATGTTTTAAAAAATTAAACAAAGATTACTGTATATTATACTATACGCTGTATATATTGTAATTATTTATAAGTAACATAATACATATTAAATAAGGTGTCTGTAAACAGAAAAAAACAGAAACCAAGTATGAAAATGTTGAGAAGAAAGATTCGCAGGAACCTAATTCTATATTTTCCATAGGAACAATGGTTTACTATTTGCTAATTCAGTATTCGCAAAGAATTTACAGAATGTAACTACCGCGAATAGCGAGAATCAACTGTATTTAACTTAGGATCAAACTTACAGCAAGTTGAATTTTGGCAGTAATGACTCCTGTAATGAAAGTTAGTCAATGACTACCATACTTGGTTTAGAATGACTGCTATCTTATTCCTATTATTCTCTTATATATCTGTTATTAGGACTACTTTTAAAGCTAGTTTATGACTTAATGTATGTATATGTTGAATTAGCTTTCCAACGAAATCAATTTGATGCATTTATGTATAGTCTGTTCACTATAACCTTTACCATGGACAATAGCGGCAATGCGGTAGCCTCATTACCAATCGCTAAAAAATATATCCTTCCGCTATACTCGTTTCACTTCTAAATTGAGTTGGATAATTCTGTTTTTTAAATATTTATTTTCATAAAATAAAGAGTAACAATCAATGAAATATCAACATTTCTAATCTGATGTAATTCAGATTTCTGTAAAGAAGGATTAAATTATTGACTTGGCAAACCCTTTCCAGAATTGATGGCTCTGAAAAGAGCCTTTTATTATAAAGCCCACTCAGATGATGATACAGAGTTTTCACATTTATTGCTTCGAAGAATCCGATTCATTGTCGCTACTGTCCAGTTCGTCATCACAGGTACCGAAATTATTAGCGGTTCTATCACATTCTATTCGATAAATCTGTCTTTTTGCCAATAATCATTCTTACTAAATCCAGCAGACTGTCTAACATAATGTTAACATTATGGCTACACTGTTCGTTCATAAACAATCCTATGTAAATTTGTCAATTTCAGTAATTGGCCTGCTTTTCTTCTGTCGTTTAGCTGGCGTGCACAGTTCCTGGCTGGAACTTGCATACCTTTTTACAGTTTTACGTGTTATACCTAACGCCATTGCTGTTTGCTCATAAACATCACTCGTAGACTCGGGCTCTCTCCTAACTGTACACAATTTCGTATCATCATCTTTCCCACGGACGATAATGGCAATGCAGTAGCCTCATTACCGATTGTTAAAAAATATATCCTTCCGCAATACTCGTTTCGCTTCTAAATTGAGTTGGAATGGGCTGTACTTTGTATTAGTTTTCCTTTCAAAGAATAGACTCTGTCGTCAGCTACTTCAGAATCCGACACCATTGCTGAATTACTTTCAAACGAAGAAGAAGGGCGGAGTTTGGCCAATAATAGCATTTGGCCAATAATAACAATTTCTTGCTAGCGAAATTTATTTACAATCAAAAGAATACTATACAATAACAATCAATGAAATATCAACATTTTATCATCTGGGCTGTACTTTGTATTAGTTTTCCTTTCAAAGAATAAACTCTGTCGTCAACTACTTCAGAATCCGATGCCATTGCTGAACTACTTTCAAACGAAGAAGAAGGGCGGAGTTAATCATTCAGCCAATAATAACAATTTCTTGCTAGCAAAAATTTATTTACAATCAAAAGAATACTAAATTGCTAACCAAAAATCTTAATCATCTTAATTACTATGATTAGAAGCAATTTAATTACATATTTAATGGTTTAAATATTACAAAACACTTCCAACTTTGGGTACTATTTCGTGCAGATGTATTGATAAGGTTATAGTGAACAACTATACATAAAAACATCTAAATGCACTATCACATAGCACAGTGTTTCCCAAACTATGTTCTGCAGAACACCAGTGTTCCACTGAACACTGGTGTTCCGCAGAACATAGTTTGGGAAACACTGTGCTATAGAGTTTGGGACCATAAAAAATATAAAAATTAATATAAGCCTCATATGATTTTAAATGTTGTGCCAAGTTGAAACAGGAGTTGCTAGTTTATTTTACCATTTTAATGTGTTTTGTTTTTACATAATTATAATTTGATAATGTTTGTTTTGCTTTCTTAACTCTTATACTTGCCTAATTTATTTATTATTATCTATCTATACTATTGTGGAGCCTTCGGGATGGGTCAGACACAGTTCTGAGCCTTAAATGCCTTAGTCAGGATTTCTGACACTATACTCCGTCTTTCAAACTTTGGGTACTATTTCGTATGGATGTATTGGTAAGGTTATAGCGAACAGACTATAGTTGTATATTCAATGATAACTTATGCACTATTGATAATGTGCAGCATGCTTTTGAATATTTAAGCAATATATAATTAAGAAAATTAAAATATTATAAATTTTCTGGTTTGAGTCTGGTCTATGGCAAATTTTATTTTAGGAAATTAATTAAAAATTAAAGTTAATTTATTAAGTAACATAGAGCTCCACATTAGCCTTAATTTAATTAATTAATTTATTAAGCCAAAACAGATGATAACATTGTAATCCTAATTTAAAAATAATAATTATTAATTATAATTTAACTCCAATTTATTCCAGTAGGATATTTGGCTTGTAATATTTGTTTTATTTAAAATAGCACATTAACTATATGTTATTTATATACAGGTAGGCCTCGATTAGTGCGAATAATTGGTTCCACGAATTTCTGGCGCTTTTTCTGACGTCACTATCAGTTGAGAGTGAGACGGAGTATAGTTGGGTTTGTATGTGTCCCAACAACAAAATTGATTCTGGCCGAATAATGCGGCTGTGGCATGAGTAAGGATGGGGCAGGAGAGCTAGTAGACACAATAAGTCACACAATGCAAATTAACATTAACAATAAACATTTAATGAGAGAGATTCCTGTATATTATTGTACATGTTAACAGTTTAACACATCAATGGGAAGGATAAATACCTTGTTGTTGAATTCTTGACATTGATAAGACGATGGTCTATCGGTATCAGATGCGTTTGTTTATGCAAAAACAACGAAGATGTTGAAGCTTCCGAAGATTGTAAAAGTTCTTCAACAAAAACCGATGATGATGAGAGTTCTCGATGGTGACCGATACAGGTGACGAACTTGGTGGCAGCAGCGGTGGCCGTGCAAAGGACAGACAGCTCAGAAAAGACCTCGATCCTTTGTTCAGTGGGTCTTTACAGTCAATCAAAAAAGTATTGGGACACAACAAACTGTCAATCATTTATTGAAAAATAAATAAATAATACACTGAAATTAATACTGTTTTCATTACAGTCACTATAAAGAACTAAAACAAAGTTTTTAATCTAAAAATTCAAGAAAAATAATATGAAATAAATAAGAAATACCACACATCTTGTGTTCAAAGTGAAAAATCACGCTCAAAAAAGTATTGGGACATAGAGGAAAAAGTCCAAGAAATAGCCATAATTTGGCAGAATTGTCATTTAAAGTGTACTATGTAAGAGATCTGAAATTGGAGAAGTTTATTTTAAGGTGATTTCAACCAATCTTTCAGTATGGGTCGGAAAAAATGTGAGATAGCATTAGATATAAGAAAAATTATTATCCATCACTGGAATAGTGGGAATTCTATAAGAAATATAAGTAGAATGGTAAATATGAGTAAATCCACTATTCATAATA
>AYEL01065924.1:0-45735 GCA_000484575.1 Olivierus martensii
TTAACAAACACCTATGACCTCGAGAATTTGGCGACATGCCAAATATTAAAAATTGGTTTCTTCTAAAACTACCAATTCTCCCACCCCTGCTTTTCATATCATTATTTATGATAGATCAATAAGTGTTATCATTTAGATAAAAATCATAAGCAGAAAAAAGAACTACCAATTCTCCCACCCCTGCTTTTCATATGATTATTTATGATAGATCAATAAGTGTTATCATTTAGATAAAAATCATAAGCAGAAAAAAGATTTGCATATAAATAATAATTATTGTCTTTGATTACAATATTAAAAACATTTTGCTATTGAATATTTAAAACAACATATAAACAATAAATTAAATTTATTGTTTAATAATAATATAAATTGAATTTATAAAACAAGAATTAATTGATACTTACTACTTGAAACAAAGCCAAATATGCATTTCCAACATTATCAAAATTTATTTTTGAGTTTTTCCAAGTGTAGTTTAATGCAATGCATTCATTATAATTTCTAACATGATAATGAGACAGACGACGATCTTTTTCATCTACACATTTAAAAAATTTTCCACTAAAAAACTGCACACCCATGATACTAAAAATCAGCCAAAATACGATACAAACTAATAATACATTGCATATAGATGGAATAGCTGACATTAATGCATTTACTACAATCTGGAATATAAAATAATTATTACAATTAATTATGATTCATGATTTGAAACATTTCATCATTACCTTCATTCCTTGCCAGCGGGATATGGCACGAAGAGGTCGCAATGCTCTCAATGTTCTAATTGCTCTTAAAGCATACAATCCACTTCCAGCATTTTCCATAACAATACTCAAAATAGAAACCTACATTTGAAAAATTTTAAGTGTCTTTTTATAAAACAGTCAAAAAATTTTAGAAAAAAAACTATAATATTTGGCTTTATAGAATCATTCAGTTCTTTTTATTAAGAATAATAAATAAATTGTCTTTTATAATTATTTATACATACAAGAAGTGATCAAAAGGTTTATATAATAACAAGATATCTTTATTTTACACATTTTCAACTAAAATAGTTCTAGTCATTTTCAAAGTACTGCCTTTGGGTGCATATATATTTACTTCAGCAAGCCTGCTATTGTTCAAAACATTGAGAGAATTCAGTTTTTAATATGGCCTTTAATCAGGCTTTCATTTTGGTTTTGATATTATCCAAATTGTCAAATCTTTTCCCCTTCATAGCTGATTTTATTTTTGGTAAGAGCCAAGAGTTGGCTGGGCCAAATCATGAATATGGGATTGTGTTATCAAAGGAATGTCATTTGCTAAAAATTCTCTGATTTGCAGAATAGTGTGGCATAATGTGTTGTCATGATGGAGAAGCTGTACATCTTTCCATATGTTTGGTCTTTTGTGGCTCATTGCAAAACATAGTCACTTTAAAACCTATTCATAATAAAGGGCATTTACAGTTATGTATGCAGGAACAAATTTGTGATGCACCATCCTTCATTGTTAAAAAAAGCAATGTCATGTTGATTGCTTTTTTTTGATTTTGACCTTCAGGCCTTCTTTGGTCTTGGAAGCACTTTTATGTATCATGAAAATGATTGAAATTATTATTGATTCAGGATCATATCCATGAGTTTCAGTTGTGTTTTTGTCAAGTTTAAAGCAAAATTTCATGTTTGCTCTTTGCTTGAAAACAGACATTTTTAAAACAAATATTAATGACTATTAAAACTATTATAAAACAGAAATTCAAAGATACACTTTTATGATAATATACTGAAATGGAAGTTCAATAATCAAGTTACCACATGACAAAACAATATTTTGTTAGATGTCACTATTTGTTGACAGGGTTGCAATTATACAAACTTTTTGATCATTCCTTATAAATGTAATAATTTGTTTTTTTAGTAAGAACTAAACCAAATTTAAAATGCTAAGTAGATAGGCAAGAGGCTCAAGATGGGGTTTTATTAATTTGCCATTTTGAAACAAAAGATCTATTTAAAAATTTGAAAAGATCTATTTTTTGTCATTAATGATCTAATAAATTTTCTTAATAAAAACTTAATTATATGCAAATATTCATTCTGGATTGTTCAGTTCAGTTAATTTATAGGAAATCCATTTGTCAGCTTATAAATTTTAGTAAAGATTTTCAAATGTAATGAATTATGTTAAAAGAATCGAGTTTCTCAGATAATTTCTCAGTTATTAAAATTGATTAGCACATTACATATAATATAAATTTATATACCGTATATATATAAATACAATAAATAAGAAGAATCCTGGAAGTTGAAATTCCTTTTTGAATTTTTGAAGTTATATTTCTCTTAATATAGGCCTACACAAATTTTGCACTTCACTATTTTTTATGAGTTGGAAACTCCTGTAATTGGATAGAGAGAGACTTAATATCTCCAAAAAATAGCTCATAATAGAATAATACACATCTTATATTATTTATTTTATATAAATTCAAAATATGAATATGAGAATATAATTTTGCTTCATTATATTAGCCAACTTCAGATTATGGAATTTGACAAAATCAGATGCAATAAACATAATTTAAAAGCATAATTTTCTATTTATTTAAAGCCAACTTCTTATGGAATTTGACAAAATCAGATGCAATAAACATAATTTAAAAGCATAATTTTCTATTCTTCCAAAAACTTTTTAAAGAA
This sequence comes from Olivierus martensii, assembly GCA_000484575.1. Taxonomy (NCBI): domain Eukaryota; kingdom Metazoa; phylum Arthropoda; class Arachnida; order Scorpiones; family Buthidae; genus Olivierus; species Olivierus martensii. The sequence goes on from AYEL01065924.1 coordinate 2,697, forward strand.
AACAATACATATTGTCTCAAAGATAAATAATCACTTAACAATTCAAAAATTTTTCTGGTATAGAGTGGCTGAATCCTAATCAATTCATGTTTTTTTTCTTGTTAGCATCATTAAATCACAGTAAAAAATATTAATGTTTAAAACATTCAAAATGATTTGCATTAAAAATTCAGGTTATAATCATAAATGTAAACTTTAAAATTTGTGTATAAATAGAGTAATATATTACAGCTTCATGTAATATAAAAAAAAAATTTAATAATAAATGTGTCTAATGTGCAATCTGTTTTACATTTTTAGGAGATTATAAATGTAAACTTTAAAATTTGTGTATAAATAGAGTAATATATTACATCTTCATGTAATATAAAAAAAAAAATTTAATAATAAATGTGTCTAATGTGCAATCTGTTTTACATTTTTAGGAGATTTGAAGAAAAGTTTATTAAGTAAAAAAATATATTTAGAATTAGCTTTAAAGAATTTTTAAAATATATTTAAGTAACAAAATCATATAAAATTTTTTAAATTCTCCAGAAGTCCTATAAGAAAAATTTTAAGTCTAGCATCTTTTAGATATGTACCTGACATTTCACTAAATTTGCATGTAATATTTCTAATAATTTAAATTTTGAATTCTACAATTGTTGGAGAAAATATGTGAAAGTTAAAACCAAAAATATTTTTTAATTAATATTAAAAGATCTTTAATAAAAATGATAAAACTTTCAAACGACATTATGCATTATGCACATTAAGCCATAAGTATTAAAAACAATATTCCTTTCAGTTAATCAGCATTAAAATCAATATTCCTGAAAAGAATATTGATCATAATAAAAGTTCAATGAGACTGCACTAAACTCAAAACAAAAAAATAATAATACTCAAAAGCCCTTTAGCAGTCAAAAGATTTTATTCAGGAACATTTTCAATACACTTGGCATCTTCCTCAGCTGCTACAACAAGACTTGTTGTGGCAGCTGAGGAAGACGCCAAGTGCATTGAAAATGTTCCCAAATAAAATCTTTTGACTACTAAAGGGCTTTTGAGTATTATATTTTTAGAATATTGATTTAATTGAGATTCAGTTATTAATCTTATTGTGTGAATTAATTGATTATTATGAAATATGAAGTTTTCAACCCCTCAAAAATTCAAATTTTGGCTTGATTTTGATTATATTTAGAAACATAAGTCACATAAAAACAATTTTACAGTGGATGATCGGTTAACGAACATTTCAGATAACGAAGAAATCAGGTAATAAACACTTTCATAAAAGATTTTTATGTTCAGATAACAAACACTTCAGAGAACAAACTGTGGGACCCGTGGAGTGACGTAATGACAGGTGGACCAGATGGCCACGTGGTAAAGCTGTGGCCTACCATCCTGGAGGGTCCGGGTCTCACTCCTCCAATTTTTCAGGAGGGGTCCGGGCCTCGCTCGTTGAACCTCATTCTTCAACCATCCGATTGACCCCATCTTGATATTGGCCAGCCTATGATGAGCTCTATAAGTGGCTGCCACCAGATAAAAATATCTTACAGAGTAGAGGGTCCGGGTCTCACTCCTCCAATTTTTCAGGAGGGGTCCGGGCCCGGCCCGTTGAACCTCATTCTTCAACCATCTGATTGAACCCATCATGATGTTGGCCAGCCTATGATGAGCTCTATAAGTGGCTGCCACCAGATAAAAATATCTTACGGAGGATATGGCGGCTTAACTAACGTAATGGAATGACAGGCTTAGGCCTTGCGCATTCATTGACTTATGGGTAAGGATGGGGGAACAGTAGTTTTTCCCGATTAAAATGAACTCAGAGACAACTTAAAATAAATCAAAGATTTATTAAAGAAGGTAAGAGAGAGATTTTACAATCTTTTGGTCTTAGAATGGCTCCCATACCAGGTTGAGGTCAATACACTTGGGGATCTCTACCACAATAATGCTATTAATCACTTCCGAAAAATCCTGAAGAAGAGAGAAAAGCAAATCGAAATTGGACAGATTCTTTAATGGAAATAAACATAATAGATGAAAATGCAAAATTATGTATTATTGCTATTACATATAAATAAGCTCCCATACCAGGTTGAGGTCAATACACTTGGGGATCTCTACCACAATAATGCTATTAATCACTTCCGAAAAATCCTGAAGAGAGAAAAGCAAATCGAAATTGGACAGGTTCTTTAATGGAAAATAAACATAATAGATGAAAATGCAAAATTATGTATTATTGCTATTACATATAAATAAACATAGTATGAAATTATATAAAAACTTATTTCAATGAATTAAAGCACTAAATGCAGTCAGAAGCTACTAAAACACTTTTTTAATATTATTCAAAATAGTAAAAATGCTTTCGGTATCATGGATACCCTCCTCAGTTACATAGAATACTTTTACAGAACATAATATTAAAAATGTGTTTTAGTAGCTTCTGACTGCATTTAGTGCTTTAATTCATTGAACTAAGTTTTGATACGATTAAGCAGTTTTTGAAAAGTTAGTTTATAGTTCTATGAAATTATATAATATTTTATTTATGTTTTTTTGAATCTCTAGAACGAATTAATCAAATTCCCATAAAAACCTATAGTAAATCGATGATCAAATGAATTAATCAAATTCCCATAAAAACCTATGGTAAATCGATGATCGGTTAATGAACAATTCAGATAACGAACATTGTCTGGAACAGATTTGTTATACAGTGGGTGATTGGTTAATATTCATTAACGGATCACCCACTGTATAACAAATCACAACTATCAAATTTTGAAGAGTGGTAATTATATTCTCAGATTTGTAATTACAGTGGGTGATCGGTTAATATTCATTAACCGATCACCCACTGTATAACAAATCACAACTATCAAATTTTGAAGAGTGGTAATTATATTCAGAATAGTAATTATTATAGAAATAAACACACATCCAGACAAATTATCTTGTATATTAATAATAGATAGATTCAAAAATTTCCCACAATCATTGAAATAAATATATATTAAATGAAATATTTATCCGACAAATTATCTTGTATATTAATAATAGATTCAAAAATTTCCCACAATCATTGAAATAAATATATATTAAATGAAATATTTATTTTAAACTTCTCTTTGTTAATTAAACTTTAAGCATAGCTTCATGCATATGTTCAAACAACTAGTTTGTTTAAAAAAATACTTCCTCTTCTCTCTCAGAATCTCCTAAAAGCTAGTGTCCTCTTTATCCTTTCCTTTTGTTGCACTTACTACTCATTTGAATCAATGTCCTCAAGTGTTCAAACAACTAGTTTGTTTAAAAAATACTTCCTCTTCTCTCTCAGAATCTCCTAAAAGCAAGTGTCCTCTTTATCCTTTCCTTTTGTTGCACTTACTACTCATTTGAATCAATGTCCTCAAGAATTTTGATATAGCTTTAATGAGTCTAAGCTGCTTGATCAATTTAGAAATCATCATGGTCTGCTCTATAGGACAAGTTAAAATAAGATTCTTGAAATATACTCTATTCCTGAATTTCAATAAGATCTTCAAGTTTGAGTTCCTCATAATAGAAGTATATTACCTCAAACATCTTCAGAATCAACTTCCCAAATCAAGTTTATTGCCATAACACCTGGGATTTCTTTGTGGCATAAACAATAGGATCAACTTTTGAAATGGCATCTAAGTGCTAAATATTTGTGAAAAGAGGTATACTTTCTTCCAAATGCACTTCATTGTTTTATCAGCAATTTTTGTCTATGCCTATCATGAGCAGTTGCCTATGATTACCTTAGACAATATATGAGCATATCTATGGTGAGATCTTCTATTGTCTCATGTTGCTTTCCTACCAGAGATTATTATCTGCATGACAGTTGCATGATAAAGAAGTTGCTTACCATTTTGAAGGATCTGAGTTTCTCTTCATCAGTTTTTCAGAAGAGGTCTGGGTCTGGTCCATTGAACTCATCCTTCAACCTTTCAGTTGACTTCATCATGGGTGTTGGCCAGTCTGTGATAGGTTCTAAAAGTGGTCACAGTCAGATAAAATATCCTATGAATGATATGGTGGCTTCTTTAAATCTAATCTAATCAGAAATTACTGAATGGTGGTGCTATTCTAGCATTCATTACAGGCTACTTGCATGTTGATAATGGTGTTATAAAGTGAAGAATGGGGTTCAGTGAGCCAAACCTAGATCCTTCTTGAAAAAATCTGGTGGTATAATATCTGGCATTGATTCCAAATCATTCAGGATGAACTGCAACACTTTTCTACATGGCCTCAGGATGAACTGCAACACTTTTCTACATGGCTGACTCATTTTTCATTGTAAATCAATAGAAACAATTTGGGTTATCATCCAGAAAATCCAGGAGGGAATCTATCATTGATCCAAGATTCACAATGGAGTAAATTAGGCAAGTATTTGGAAGCAAGATAACATATGTATATGAAACCCAAATTATCCAAAATTTAAATACCAATTGACAACATAAGAGGATCATAATATATTGTAGAGATAAATTTGCTCATTTTGATTAATAAATTTAGTCTGGGAAAATAAGTGCAAACTGATGTAAATTGGGATTCTTGTATTGTTATCTGAAAGTTTTAAATCATCACTATGAAAAAATCTTGAATTTGCCCAATTTGAAAATTTTGCTTTCAAAATGAATAACTCTCAACAGAAGATAATGCAAGATCTGGTATGAAAGTTTTAAGTCATCACTATAAAAAAATCTTGAATTTGCCTAATTTGAAAATTTTGCTTTCAAAATGAATAACTCTCAACAGAAGATAATGCAAGATCTGGTTGGCCAACTATCTGTGCTAAAGAAGATAACATTTTGAAGGTAGCTAAAATTGTTCAAATCAATAGATAATATACAATTGATTATATTTTAGTTTTAGATAGTTTACATAATAGTTGTCATTCAATATGAAGAAAGAGTGTGATATGTACGGTAAAGTCTTGTTTACTCTTGTGTGCATGTCACTCACTGGTCACGTAACTGGAAGTGATGTAGGGTAAGGTCACGTGTATTTTTGTGGTCACCCTTGTCTACGGCATCTGGGGGTTCACCTCTCTCTCTCTCTCTCTCTCCCTACCGGTTGTTGGGGGTCAGTGTCTTTGTCTTACCGGATGTATGCTCAGTTGGAAGCCCTATGGCTGGCATTATAGCCGAACTTGTAGTGAGGAGCAAAGAAGAGCAAGTATTACCGGCCATTACATGTAGTACAGTTATACAGTTTTACAAAAATAATTAAATTAAATCGATATTTTGTTGAATATTAAAAGTGGAACAAAAAACTAAAAATGTTTAAATATTAAATAGAAAAATTAGCTTATTATATATATATAATCTTGTATATATATATACATATACAAGATTATATCTATACTTGTATAGAGTCACTGTATCCCAGAATGGAAAGCGGCGTCATCTGTTGACAAAAAAACCTGTGTATTGAATCTTTATTGTTTTAATGAAAAATAAAATACTGTATATCAGCTGCTGAATTTGTGATTTTTTAAAAACCCTGTCATCAAAAAATTTTGAAAAATGGAGAAATTGCATAGAATTTATGCATGACACAAGCCAAAGTGAAATAATTCGCATAAAAAATAAAATACTGTATATTAGCTGCTGAATTTGTGATTTTTTAAAAAACCTGTCATCAAAAAATTTTTTAAAATGGAGAAATTGCATAGAATTTATGCATGACACAAGCCAAAGTGAAATAATTCGCATAAAAAATACAAGCTATACATTCAGTTGCTGTTTTATGATCATATATCTAAATAATAACTAATACCATGCATTGTTAAAAATATTTTCTTCATTTTTTACCGCCTTCGATTTTAGTCAAAGGCTACGTTCATACCAAGCGCGCTTCGCTTAGCCTCTCGCGTGTATCTTAACGCTAAGCGTGATAACGTCATTTTGTATTTTTCAGTTGCTGTTTTATGATCATATATCTAAATAACAACTAATACCATGCATTGTTAAAAATATTTTCTTCGTTTTTTACCGCCTTCGATTTTAGTCAAAGGCTACGTTCACATCAAGCGCGCTTCGCTTAGCCTCTCGCGTGTATCTTAACGCTAAGCTTGGGTCTGGTCCATTGAACTCATCCTTTCAGTTGACTTCATCATGGGTGTTGGACAGTCTGTGATAGGTTCTAAAAGTGGTCACAGTCAGATAAAATATCCTATGAATGATATGAGCTTATGTTGTCATTTAAAAGATGTTAAGTTTTCAAATATTATTTATTTTCAGTTGTCATAAGTGATAATCATCAAAAGAAATAAATGAATATGCAATGAATAATTTTAAAGAAAGGAACTTATTTTATTACAGTCTATCATAATTTTTAAATAATACTGAAAATACTGATTTATAAATTATTTATTGTTTAATTTTTCATATTATTATTTGATTCAATATGCATATGTTCACAATCAATGAAAAGATGCAATAAAAAATTCAATAATATCTAGCTACATTTGTTACTTTTTTCCTATCTATTAGCTTTTCTTTCTCGAAAAATTTTGATTAATTTGAATTTTAATATTGAAATTTTCTTGTACGTAGGATTTTTATGGGCATGATTGCTTAATAAATAATGAATTTTTCAGGACAGTATTGCCAAACTTTTTGCATGTTTTGCAATAAATAAATTTAGTGGATGAAGTATGCCGCATCATAAAATTCATAGTAGAACTATCATAATTTTAATTTTGCACGCAATATTCTAGAGTCTCCATCAATTTTGATAAAAAAAAATGTGTTTACTAGTTATATAATTTTCTTTAGACGTAAAATTATTCTCTGTAAGTGTATTTAGCCTACTTTCCGATGAAATGGAGACTTATAAGATAGGATCCATGTCAATCTGTATGTCTGTGTGCTCTACTAATAACTTTTGAACTAATTAGTAAATTTTCATGAAATAAAAACTTAACATCTTTTAAATGACAACATAAGCTTTTTAAGATAATTTTTTGCTTTTTAGAGCAGCTATTGATCATGATAGAATTTCTATTTAAATCCAAAAATTTCTATCTAAATCCTATCATCGTCAATTACTCTAAAAGCGAATGCATGTCTTTAAAAGTTTATATTGTCATTTAAAAGATGTTAAATTTTCAAATATTATTTATTTTCAGTTGTCATAAATAATAATCTTCACAGGAAATAAATAAGTGTCTTTAAAAGTTAATATTGTCATTTAAAAGATGTTAAGTTTTCAAATATTATTTATTTTCAGTTGTCATAAATAATAATCTTCACAGGAAATAAATAAATATCCAATGAATAATTATATATATATAGTTCCAGCCAAAGATTTTTTGGCGCTCTAGGCAGATTTCAAACTTGGTGCCCCCCAAGTAGAAAAACAAAATAAAATATGCTAAAAATTTTTATTTAAAATATTCAAGAACAATAGTATATATACAATTCAAACATAAGGAAACAATAAACAAAATTAAACAAATTCTTTTACTTAAATATTTATTTTGAGAGCTTTTTTATCTTCAATTTTTGGATTTTTGAATTCAATTTTACTAAAAATAAATATAACGAAATTACTGAATAAAAAGATTTTTTTTACTGTATATGCAATTCTAATTATTTAATTTTTTAAATATGAAATTTATTAATGCTTCCATTCTTTCCTAATTGTTGTTAAATAAAAATAATCATTCAATTTTTCCTGAAAAAATATTAAAAACGCACTTTTCTATTATTTCTCACTATTCATGATAAATTTCTGAAAAATTTTTATTGCTTAAATTTTAAAAAATTTCTAAAATTCTAAAATGTCATTTACTGAAAAAAAAAATTTATATTAAATATTAACTAGAGAAATAACAAAGTTTTAAGGGAAATGGAGACTTATAAGATAGGATCCATGTCTATCTGTATGTCTGTGTGCTCTACTAATAACTTTTGAACTAATTAGTAAATTTTCATGAAATTCTGCCATTGATAGACATTAATCCTGCAGGATAGAGTTTTATTTTTATCAAAATTTTAATTTATATTATTGCCAATTGCCTGTTTTTAACAATGTGGGAGTAACATATGGCTTATCTATCTTGAATTGTTACTTCAAGATGGCGTCACAATTCGTGAAGTAACAATGGATAACGTAGTTATTCATGAAGCACGGTGACGTAACAGTAATGACGTTATGCCGCTGATATGGCATCATGGTGACATCTAGGTTAGTTAAATCAACGCTAGGGATACACAAAACCAGTGGATTCCAAATGTAAATAAATGAAAAATAAATGACAGTTTCAAAAAGTAGACAATTTTAGTTCTTTTTGAAAATGATTGTATAGTAGTTATGACAAAATTACAGTAGAACCTGTATAAGATGACTACTTCCCGTTCCAATCAAAACTGGTCGCATATACAGGTGGTCGGCTTATACAGGTTAATTATAATACAGCAAGTTTAAATGAAATAAAATGTTTACACTTTTTGTAAAAACAAAACATATGTTTTTGTTACAATTTACAACACAGTTTATCATTTGTTCAAAAACATAATATATTTAATTAATATGGATAAAACTATCAATAGTGCTTTGTCGCATCTCACTTTTATTTTATATAATTTCTACGGTAAAGCCGTGTTCGATATTGTTTAATTGAGACAACAATTTTTCATTATTTTCTATTGTTGATGCCAGTTCAATTCTTCAGCATGTTTCTTGCAGGTTTCATTCGCTTAAGGTTGCGATTTCTGTTGTTCCTCCATTTAATCAGAATTTTTTGAGACAATATTTTGCAGATCTATGTTTCCCCACATAAAATTTTACTGTTAATATTTGTTCAGAAAGATCTTTCTTACTATCTTCAATCATTTTTATTCGCTGTTCTAAATTCAAGGCATTAACTTTCCGTTTAGCCATGTTTCAACATCCAAAGTGCAGTGATAGCATCACACGTGTATGTGATTACATTCATTAATAGGTTTGCGTAGAACACAAACATCCGGATCCGGTGGCTAATTGTTTTCACTTTCCCTGTTTTCCCTATATCACTTCGCCATATGCATTCAATTTATGATTTTTAACATTTTTAATACAAAATTTAATTATCATATCACAGATAGATAATAATTTCATTATCCCATCGCTCTATGTCATTCTCGTGGTATGAATGTCCGGGAAAAATTCGAATGGTGCAATTCTTTCAATTGTAATGGTTTGGCTTAAATGAAATTTAAGTTTAAAAGAAAACATTTTATAAATGCAGGGAAATATATACAGGTATCCCTCCTGTAACGCGATAGATAGGAGCGTTCTTGAAAAATACCGTGTTGTGTGAAATCGTGTTATATGAAACTTAGAGCTAATAAAAAAGGAGAGTTACGTTTCAAAACCAATTAAAAACAAATAGCTTTCTTTAATTCCACATAAGAAACTTAATTTTTATTAAAAATATTAATAACATGAAACATAAAGAAAAAATATATACTTAAGTAAGTTTTTCTTGGGTTGTAAAAAGAAAACAATGCCAAAGAATTAAGAGTAAAAATGCTAGAGAATTAAAAGAAAAAATGCGCACTAAAAAACAATAAACGTAAAATAAATTATGATCGTCATAGACTGTTTCAATTTATGTTTGGTGTATTAAAATGATGGTCGTAGTCGCGTTAGAGAGATGGTTCTCTTATGGTAGGTCAAATAGCATTATTTCTATGGGAAAAAAATTTGGTTTCCATAAAATCGTGGTCGTCATTAAAATATTAATAACACAAAACATAAAGAAAGGAAATATATACTTAAGGAAGTTTTTCTTGGGTTGTAAAAAGAAAAAAATGCCAAAGAATTGAGAATAAAAATGCTAGAGAATTAAAAGAAAAAATGCGCACTAAAAAACAATAAACGTAAAATAAAAGCAAAGAAAAAAGTATACAGCCTATATAACATTTATTTAATAATTATATCTTCCGTCATGTCAGGTGGTCGTGAAGTCAGTGTTCATTGTATCTACTCAAAATCAGTAAAGTTTTGTGTATTACATAAATAAAAAATATGAAACACGAGTTATTCATATGCTATTTGGATAAGAGAAAATTAAAATGATATACTGAAAATTATGTGGAAAAATGCTGAAATTATAAATGTGTGTTTCATGAAAGTGCGTTATTTTTGCAATAATTGTTTAAAACTGAAACGTGAAACGTTTTAATCAATATCTATTTCATTTTAAATATTATGCAGAAACTGAAATGGTTCAGTATGAAATGTGCAGAAACTGAAATAGCTCAGTAGAAAAATGTTTCGTAAATTTATACAATCTTTTAACGAGTTAAAACATTTAACAAAATGAGGGAATTTTTGTTTATAATTACTTTTTATTCCGGAAGTTCAAATAAACATGCTTTAGTCCTTTTTATTGTTTATTCATGTTAAACATTTTGCTTTGCATTTGTATTCATTCTCAATTAAGTTTATAAAAAAATGAAAATCATGGAATGGATAATTGACGCACTATACTAATAACAATGGACAATTATTACCGGTGACAATTTTTCATTCTCGAAAAATGAATCACCTAAATTAGAAAATCAGAAAATAACAATCGATAAGTGCTACTGGTAGGCTTGTTATCTACCAATAAAAAATTTTTACAGTTGAATAATACGGAGATGTTAGATGATTATTAACTAATTATTCGTTTTTTTATTTTATTAATATATTGCCATTTAAAAAATATTTTCAAAATTATATATATATATATCTGATAAAAAGATGTTGTGCCAAAATATATATACAGGAATTCCTTCTTAGTGCGGGTTTGAATAATGCGGTTTTGATTAGTTGTTAGGAATTACATTTGATTAAAAAATATTTGAGACTATCCCTTAATATATGCGGTTCCAAATTTGATTAGTGCGCTTCAACAAATGCGAATTTTTTTTTTTTTTTTTTTGCAAACCCTCTGAAGCGTTGGCAACTGAATGTGGGGGATTGTAATCTACATGGTTAAAACACTGCAATAAATTTATTTATTTATTTTTTTAATTCTGTTAATATTACGACTTTCGTCATCTAATTGTTACATTTTAAATTCATTCGTAATTTTATTTATTAATAAATTTAACCTAATCAAATTAATTACAGCACAAAAGTAGGAATTTAACATAAGTTTATTAAGAAAACGTTTTCTTAATAAACTTATGTTAATTTCCTACTTTTGTGCTGTAATTAATTTGATTATTATTAACAGTAGGATGAATTATTATACATATAAATTTAAGCTATATGGCAAATATCTAATAATAGCTATTACAATATTATATAGCCAGCTTTGCCTTCAGTTCCTCTCCTGCAATCGATATCTACGGATGTGCAATTATTTTTTTATGCTATTTCGTAAAAAATAATTTTTTTTTGTGAAAAATAAATTTTAATTCTTTAAATTTTTAAAATGCCTATACATATTCCTCAATGATTTAAAATACATGTAATGCAATATAGATTTGTTTCGAGAGAGGGAAAAAATACATGTTTATAATTTTGATATTTTTCAGGATTCATTATAAAATACATGTTTATAATTTTCATACTTTCCAGGATTCATTATAATTATTCCCATTAGTTTTGTAGTTTGATTAGTGCCGTTTTGATATATGCAGTGTATTGCGAGGATTTATTAACCGCACTAATCAAGAGATTAATGTATATAAGATGTACCAAAAGTGGCTCACATGCCGTATTTTAGCCATTACTGGTTTAAATATTCCATTACTACTTCTAATGTATATAAGATGTGCAAAAAGTGGCTCACATGCCGTATTTTAGCCATTACTGGTTTAAATATTCCATTACTACTTCATATTATTTTCCTAATCATTCATCCTTTCGACTTTCTACTTATAATTACTTTTTTCAAAAATTACTTGATGTTTTATATATTCAAAATATTTTTTATCTAATAAAGCAGTCCTGATTTAATCAGTGAACTTTTCCAAATCAGAAAAAACTTCCATTATAAATAATTAAGAAATATTTTCTGAAAGTTCTTCAGTTACGATTTTTTTTTTTTTATTCGTAATTTTTCTATTAGAATAAGTAATTTATGTTACTTTTTTAGTTTCAGGCATTGTTATTTTGATATTTTGTAAAAAAGAATTATGTAATACAGAACATTTTGTCATTATTTCTTAATAAGCTAACTGAAAAACTTTTCTTTTATACATTGTTTGTTACTGATAAACGTTTAGTTGCATTATTATTTTAGTAATTATCCTTTTTTTAATGTTTATAATCCAATCTTTGAGGAAATAACATTTAGTTGTTATTTCTGATATCTCTAGTTATAATAGATAAGAACCTCTTGATTCCATTACTAGAATCATTTATTATAATAGCGCCTTATCTATAAGCAAGTTTCTTCTACTTTAAGTAACAAGAGTTTCATTGGGTTAAATGAGGAATTTTATCGATAACAAAACTGTTTGAAATGATAAATTCTTGAGTAAACATGAATATTGTTAACAAGAGACAATTTTTTTAATCATTTTATCAACGTAAAATGTATTTCCCTATTCAAAAAAAAAGTCATATTATCGTACAGAATCGATCTGAAAATATTTAATCAGAGTTTACTCTATAGATTTAAACATTCTGAATTTTGATTTTGACATATCACAGATGGGGATGCCATACAATCGATAATTTTAACTGTAATCGAGTCATTAATATCTATTGCTATTAAGAAAGTGGTTTGAGATTCACTATAAACTCCATTTAATATAAAACGCTTATTTTGTCTTTATAAATTAAATATGATCATTTTTAATCTAAAAGCGTAAAAATTATATCATTAATAATGATGTTACTTTTACGTTTTAAAAAATAAATGTTTAACAATTGATAACTTTAACATTCCATGAATTTCAATAAATTTAATTGTTTAGTAGATAAGCCTATATTCTTATTAGTTTTATAGTTATATATGCATAATAATATTTTAATAAATAGCATAGCCATTGTGGAGGATTGGAATTCGGGTTGAGTGTAGTGTGTGTCTTTCCTCCTCTAAATATCCATTTTTTTAGTGTCAAAAAGAATGGAGAAAGGAATTTGAAGGGGAGAGTGATAAAAGGAAAGAAAAAATAAAATAATAATATATACAATATATCGTATCCATACAATTCGTAGATTCTTACCCTCTATAACTTAAATTACAAAGAAACAATAAGCAAGTGATATAGGTTTTCATAAAGAAATAGAAGACTTCGACGAAAATCAATAGTATATAAACATCCTGTGTTTTCCCGGAAAAAAAGGAGAAAGGAAGGATCAGTTTTTCCCTTGGATTCTTACTAGAATCAGCCTTCGAACCAAAGAAAGGGTGCCACGCAGTGGACAGTCATCTCTTCCCTTTAAAAAGAAGTTGAAGGTCGACTTGTCTACACCAAAAAAATCAGGTTTGTACTCTAGCCAAATTTTAGGATGTTTTTCGAGACACCGTCAATTCTTCCACTTACCAGCGACAATCATTCTACCTTTGGTGTAGAGAAGAAAGACAGTTTGGATACTTACTGTAGCCAAAGAATAGAAGTTTAAACTGTGCCATTCCATATTGCTTGGAGCGAAGTTATCTTACTCTCGTTGGTCTATTGTCGGGATTTATTGTATGTGTAAAAAAGGAAATTATCGATTATTAAACCGTAGTCTCTCTGCTGTTGTTCTGACGAGGTCTCATTACCCGTCCATACTCAGGTCACTCCTAAATACCGCAATTAGGCGAAAAGAGTGTACAGTTCGTCCAAAGGTCCCACACCATCTTATATCAAGTTTTTGGAAAGATGATAAAAAATTTATTGTGGATGTTGTCATAACTTCTACAGTACAAAATTTAATTCTGTGATATAAAGATGTTATGAGAAACGAATTTACGAGGACGAATTTTTATGAACTGTTGTCGACATTCTGAATATTAAAACTTTCAGGATTAATAACTGGATATTTTAAAATATATTTTAATACTCTCGAATTTATGTATAAGATTATTTTATTAGATATTAATTGTTAAAACAAAATAAAAATTGTTTTGTCGTAAAGAATTATCATTTGTTTATTTAATTTTTGAATTAATTGGAATAATTACTATTAGTTAAGTAATTAATTAGCTTATTTTGTTTTCTAACTAGCTTTTATTTATAAAGAAAACAAAAAACGAATTATTTCTTTACAATTTTTGTTCACATGTAAATGGCAAATGAATAAATTTCTTTTAATTATAGTATTTTTACTGATCATTATTTATTAAATGGAAATAAACCAGATAAAAATGCATTATAGAATAAAAATTAAAGTGTATTTTTGTGTTATTCTACTCATATGAAGAGATGAATTAAAAGTGTATAGTATCTAATCATGTTATGAGAAAAAAAAATATGAATAAGTAAGGACGTCTAAATTTATGCTAACGTATTTCAAGAATCTGTACATCTCTGTTATAAAATTATTAATTATTAATAGTTAAAACTTATTATAAACTAACAATTATAATTAAATCGAATAAATTCGATAAAATATTAAATTAATTAAAATCGTTACTTACTAATGCAATATCTGTATTCTTGATTATTTATTAAAAAATAATATGCTGAATTCTCAATAAAAATTTTAGAAGAAAGCGACAAAAATGAAGTTTTTTTTTTTCCTCTTTTTTAGAATTGCATAAATATCTTGGAAGCATTATATTGAAATCTCTCCATCATACAAACAATATGAGTTTAAAAATTTAATCAACAAACGTTATAATGAAAAAATTTTGATGGTATACAGAAAAACTTACTTTATCCCTTACAGTAAGAGGTAAAGGTAAAGGTAACTATAAGTAAAGTACGTTACTATATAAGAAGCAAGGTAAATCTTATCAATTTATTTGAACTGGGAAAATAATATCTTTCCAATAGCGTTTTTTAGTTCTACTTAAAGCGGATGAAAATCCAATTTCACAATTCATAGTTTAGAGTGTGTATATTCCTATAAATAGTATCAAAGCGTTGAAAAACATAAATTGAATAGATAATCTGTTGCGTGTAATTTATGTGATAAATTGTATCAATAAAAGTGCTTGAGACAAATTTCAGTGTCCTGCTTTTTATTTTGTTTTTTACCATTTCTGTGAAATAGAAGTTAATAAATTCCCTAATAAATTATATTCTGTTTTATTGAATAAACTTAAACTCTACTCATCAATTATGGTTTAGCTGCATTTCTCCAACACAGTATATCTATGTATATCTCGAATAATCATAAATTATTGCATTTGAGTCAGCTACTGTTTTAAATCATATATTACAGTTATGCTTTTGTAACTTTAAGAATGTTTCTGTTTAAACTTTCTGAAATACAGGTACTCCTTACTTAACGACCTATCTGTTTAACGAATGCTCGAATATTTATTATAGGCAAATAATAGATAACGGTAAAAAAGCTAAGTGACTGTTCTTGGACTGCTCCTCGTCCGGTTTTACTAACCGAAAATTAACATTAATTTGTTATATATTTGAAAATTACTGAAACTTCAAATAATACGGCACTTCTACAACACTGTTCTTACTTAACATATTTAGAAAATTATGTTTACTCTCCTAAAACATAAAATATTTTCATTTAGGTTTTGTAAATCCATACTAGGGACACACAATACTGTATATACATAAATTGCAATCATTGGGAAACACTGCGTAAATTAATCATAAATGCAATTTCCAAAATGTAGTGGCCTGAGGAAGACGAAATGCAGTTTGTTTTCGATTTCGATTAAAAATTGAGTTAGTTGGCGACAATTATTTTGTGTTCCAAACGTTCAATCCTTGCAAAAAAATAAGTTTTTATTCTTCAATAGAGGAATGTGAAAGAGAAGATAAACGTTTTTTTCATTACTGAAACTTCAAATAATACGGCACTTCTACAACACTGTTCTTACTTAACATATTTAGAAAATTATGTTTACTCTCCTAAAACATAAAATATTTTCATTTAGGTTTTGTAAATCCATACTAGGGGCACACAATACTGTATATACATAAATTGCAATCATTGGGAAACACTGCGTAAATTAATCATAAATGCAATTTCCAAAATGTAGTGGCCTGAGGAAGACGAAATGCAGTTTGTTTTCGATTTCGATTAAAAATTGAGTTAGTTGGCGACAATTATTTTGTGTTCCAACCGTTCAATCCTTGCATAAAAAATAAGTTTTTATTCTTCAATAGAGGAATGTGAAAGAGAAGATAAACGTTGCTCTTACTTAACACATTTAGAAAATTATGTTTACTCTCGTACAAAACAAAACATTTTCATTAAATTTTGAAAATCCACACGATGGACACACAATACACACATAAAATGCAATCATTGGTAAATACTTTGTTATAATTAGTCATAAATGTAATTTCATTACTTGGCCGTGAGAGGGACGATATGCAATCTGTTTACAATTCCATTTGAAATTGCGTTAATTGGCGACCATTGAGTATTTTATGTTCCAAACATTCAGTTCTTGGATAAAAAAAAAATAAGTTTTTATTCTTCAATAGAGGAATGTGAAAGAGAAAATAAACTATTTATATATTTTTTTGGATATATTTTAAGAATTTCTAGTGGGTTATATTACAGATTTTGTAAAGAGAGCAGAAAATACACAAACTTTAAATGCATAAAAAAGTTCAGAAAGTGAAGTCGATATTGTTAAAGAAAAAACATTCCTGTTTTAATGAAACAGCGGTAAGAAAGATATAATTATTAAATGAATGTTATATAGACTGTATACTTTTTTTTATTTCCTTTTGTTTTATTTATACTGTTATTTTATGGTCATATTTTTTTTCTTTCTTTATGTTTCATGTTATTAATATCATTAATAAAAATTCTTATGTGGAATTAAAGAAAGTTATTTGTTTTTAATTGGTTTTGGAACGTAATCCTCCTTTTTGTATTGGCTCTGGGTCTCATATAACACTGTTTCACACAGATCTTTTTGAATTGGCTTTAGGTCTCATATAGCACGGTTTCACACAACAAGTATTGGCTCTGGGTCTAATATAATACGGTGTTTTTTAGGAACCTATCTACCATGTTATAGGAGAAATGCCTGTACTTAACAATCTTATCATGTTTCTTGATATCATTCTTGTTTCAATTACAGTTACAATTCTTTTTTTAAATATTTTTGTTTGATTTTAATTGAATTAAAAAATATTAGCTTAATTTTCAGTTTTGGTTTCATTCCAATTCAAATCTCTGCCATTATTATTTTTAATTACTTTTGAACATATAAACAATACAATAACAATAATTATCTTGGAAACTAGGGTACTATATAAATAAATCATAAAATAATAATTTTTAAAGCAAGAAAAATACACTATTTTATTATTAGATATATACTACATATACTAATAATAATTTCCGGTGATGTTTTCTGCCTTCTATGGGGCCCTCCTCAGCTGATTCGCTCAAAAATTTTGAGAGAACCGGCTAAAAACATTACCGGAAGTTATTAGTATACGTAGTATATATCTAATAATAAAATAGTGTATTTTTCCTGCTTTAAGTGCTTGTGATTCCTTGTATTCCTAGAAGCAGCAGAACTTAGTGGTTTATAGTTAATAAATTTTATATATAATAACATCTATTTGTTTATAACAGGTTCATTACTTTCCTCAATTCAATTTTATAATGTAATATTCCATATAATTTTAATATAGTTTTCAAATCAGAAATAAATATATTTTATACAGTATTTAAATATAAAAAGAAAATAAACATATAGAATCTTATGTGAAAAAGAGAATATACAATAAATCCTTGCTAATCTGGATCAAAATATGAAAAATTTATCTCAGAAGAGATTATTTACTACTACTTAAACTTTTATCAATAAATAAATATCTTCTATTTTTAAACTTTTTAAATATAACTTCTACAACACAGATTAGCATGCCCCTGCCAGCTACATGTAGTCCATCTAGCTTTATAATGTGACCCTCAATCTAATTTAAAAAACTGAAATATTAAAATTATTAAATATTCTCATAAAAGTCTTATTAAAAACTGTTTTATGGTATTGCTAATTCAATTTATACTTTTAACAGCAAAATCTAATCAAAACAAAGTTAATATAACAGAATTTTTATTGTTTTGTTTTAGGTTTTGATAAATTTATAATTTAAATATCAAGGTTTGATGCAATAGCAAAGTAAAATATAAGCTTTAATAAATAAGTAAAATATATATAGTGGATTCTGCTTAATTTGGACACGTTGGGACTAAGCCATTTCAGCCTAATTAAGCAGCTGCTCCAATTAAATGAAGTAATAATAAATTCTAAAATAAAATATGTAATTCGGCCCCAATTAAATGAAGTAGTAATAAATTCTAAAATAAAATATGTAATTCGTATGGGACTAAGCCATTTTGGTCCAGCTGTCATCATTAAACCAAGTAATAATAAATTCTAAAATAAAATATGTAATTCGTAGGGATAAAAAAAATAATAATTAGGTACCTATTGTAATGCTTTAATAAAATTTAAAAAAATAATAATTAGATACCTATTTTAAGGATTTATTAAAATAGTGATAATTAGGTACTATTTTAATACTTTATTAAAATAATTATTAGTTTTATACTGATTTCTTCTGACTTTGTCTTCAACACTGGGCTGCTGATATTCACGCCTTGCCTGCTAACTATAAAAAACTACTGATCTAATTCTTCTTCGACTTCTGGAACCTTTCCATTACGCTTTCTTTTGGATGTCCTGGAATTTCTTTCTGTAATGCCCACTTCTCACACAGTTGATTTTCTTGTTGTATGAGACATGTACTATGATAGATTTTGGTTTATTTCAGTGAGTCTACAATGGCTTGTATTAAATGGCCGGCTTTTAATTTTATCCAGCAAAGTAATTTTACTTGAAAGTGTAAAATCATTTCTTGACATCTTGGCAAAGATTTAAAAATTTTAAATAAAATCGACACTGTAAATGAATATCGCTACTTACAGGAACAGTAGACTCTTAAGTAGATGCACATTTGCAAGACTCACGACAATAGATAACTGATTCTCATCACACTAGTGTTGCCAAATACAATATTGTTATGTATTATTTATTAACAATGATATTTACTTATAATTTTACTAAAGAATGGATGTTTATATTGTGATGATATTTACTTATAATTTTACTAAAGAATGGATGTTTATATTAGTGTGGCGACAGTGTGTCGACGATGTGTATATAATAGGATGCGAAGAAATGACCTGCTCCATTGTGATGCGTTGATGATGTGTATGTACTAGGACGTGAAGAAATGACCCGCTCCATTGTGTTAGCCTGTATTGTCTTGTAGAAAGGTTTAATCTGAAAAATTACTGGTACAATGTGATTATAAATTTTTATATATGGATTTTTTAAGAAAGCACACAACAAGTATTAGTGAATGGGGTCTGGAAAATTTGCCCCCTGCATTTCGCCTCCAATCATGTTTCGCCCCCTGTAGATAATGAATAGGCTACAAAATTGCAAATAATACACCAAGCTTTTAATGATTCTAATTTATTTTATTTTAATATAATAAATGCACATTATTATTGTTTAAAACTCGAATTTGTATGCAATACCTTTAATATAATAAATGCACATTATTATTGTTTAAAACTCAAATTTGTATGCAATACATCTAAGGCAATCAATCAGAATATGATTTTGAAAAAGTTCTATTATTCTTTTGATATGCATTAGTTCATTCTGCATTTTAAATTAGGAGATAAACTAAAAACCAAACTATTGTTGGCCACAGACGACCCAAAAACAGCAGACAAAGACCCAACCCGAATGAAAAGTAACTCCTTGCGACATTCAATTCACATCGCAAATTTCGTATTTTGTTTTTTCATCTTGTTTACATATTTATCTATGTTTTCATTATTATTATTATCCTTAACCGTAAATCAGTCAATATTAAAATATCGTCAAAATAATTTTTCTTTGTTTTTTATTTAGGTCTTGTAACCATAATAGCATTAACTGCAGTAATGTCATATTGGTATAGTAACAGATAGGAGAGGTACAGATGCGCTTTTACCCATTTTTATATTTTCGGAAGGTTTGTTTTCTCAACATTACAACTGATTAAACTGGTCATTTTTTTAATTTTGCTTTAAATTTCCAATATAACGATGAAGCGTTTTTTGATGTATGGTATTTAGTAAACATTTAATACTGT
This sequence comes from Olivierus martensii, assembly GCA_000484575.1. NCBI lineage: Eukaryota > Metazoa > Arthropoda > Arachnida > Scorpiones > Buthidae > Olivierus > Olivierus martensii. Next base: position 22,988 of record AYEL01065924.1, read on the forward strand.
ATCGAAAAGTGCTTACATCTTTAATTAATTTGTTAATTATTTAACAAGTGCAATATCATTATAACAAGTCTACTTCCATATTATAGTTACAGTAGCACAGTTTGTTCTCAATTGAAGTTCGAAGATAAATTCGACAAAGTTTGTTTCGAATGGGTTTCTGATAACGATCTACATTATTTTGGATTAGTAAATTATAGAAAAAATAACAATAACGCGTTATAAAAAGCGCAAAATTTATTTTTATCAAATTAACTTTGTTACACGTCTTATATAGGTTATATTAATTCATCTATAAATTGATGGCAGACAGATTATATAATGATGCGTATCGATTACATACGGCATAGATTAATGTTTAATTTTTACAAAAACCGTAATATTGAACACATTAAAGAACTACTAACTGAATATACTTTTTGTGGAGTGCCAGCCAGACTTCATAAAAAACATAAAATTAGCAATAAATTGCTCCAAATTCTTAACTTTTTACCATTTAACTACATTATAATTAACTTTTTGCCTTGCACACTCATATTTATTCATTTTAAACAGTTTTAAAGATATCATCTCATACACATTACAACTCTTTCCTATAATAAATATATCAAATTAGGTCAATTTATCAATAATTAATGTGTAACGGCTAAAAGAAAACCGGAAAGCATTACACTTAAATAGCGAAAACCGATATTAGAAACTTATAAAATTGAAGAACATAACTCCTGTTTTTAAAATTAGGTTTATGGAAATAACTGATTTAAGAATTCTTACTTTATAAGTGAATGCCAGGAATGAATTCACTCATTAAATCAGTAACTACCTAAATTTACATACAAATATATATAATACTAAAAATCTAAAATAAAATAAATTTTAATATTGATTTCAATTTAAAAATAATTGAATAGATGCTTACCTGTATAACATCTTATGTACATATTGATTATGAGCTGTAAACCTCATATCATCATTCACTTTGCATTCAGGCTAATAAGATAAATGTCAAACAATAAAACACAGTTACAATTTAAAGTAATATAATTTATTCAGTAAACTACTATTATAAGTAATAAATGAAACTTTTATGATATATATATAATTTATAGTTTATTGAATAGTTTAACTGATAATACAGATTTAAATTTGCTTTGAATTTTAATAAAAATATAGGTTTCTGAATATAAATGAAATAAAAAATTTCTATTAAAAATTTTATATAGCAATCTATAAAAAGAAATAATTTATAGAAAACAATAAAAGAAAAATCTGAATTCAGATTTTTTTATGCTAATTATTTTAAATATTAATATTAGCCAGTTTATCTTATAGATTAACATATATTGTGTACTAACAATATATGGTAAATTTAGTGAAAGATTTTATTTTTCTAGTTTGAAAAATAAATTGAAAATTTTGATTTCTCAAAATTTAAAATCTTACATTGTTTATTTTTTTTTTCTTTTACAAATTTTTGCTTAAAATTTCAAAATTATAATAAATAATCTAATAAGATTTCAATACTTTAAATAGCATCAATATAATGAATGATATAATAATGTCTAAAGAATATTTAAATCAGAATATTTTAAAACCATGGACAAATAAAGACATTAAATTTGATATTACATTCAAAAAATATCATTGAGAATAAACCAAATATCTTAAGCCAAATTGCCTCTTAGTGTGACAATTTAAAATAAACTGTAATTTTAATATATTTCTAGTTATGATGGAAGCCAAAAAGTCCTTACTCTCAATGTAATGCTGATATGCCAGAGATCTGAAATTTAGTCCTCAAAGTTTTCCTTCTTTATATATCCACCTCCTAGGGCCATATACTTCTCACAACTATGGAACAGTTGTTTAATCCCATCGTTGTAGAAGTTGGCAGACCTGGAAACAAACCAACTTTCTGCAGTAGTAATGACTTTCTTATCATCAAAAAAACTTCTTTCCTATAAATATTTTTTCATATTCTGAAACAAAAAGTCTGAAGATGCAAGGTTGGATGAATATGGGAAATGGGGATGGTTTCACAGTTATATTTGCACAGAAAAGTAACTGTTCAGCATCTTGGTTGCAGGTGCATTGTCAACTAGCAGCAACATATCTTTTGATAGAAAAATATGTCTTTTTTCCTTGATACTGTCTTGTAACTTTTGCAGTAAGTTCCTGTAGTATGCCTGTTATTGTCAATCCTTTTTGTAAATAATCTGTTCAACATAACACTTGCTATTCCAAAATACATAACATGACCTTGCTGAACAGTCTTTACTTGAGTCATCCTGTAAGCTGGTACAATTACATTTGAATTCCTGTTTCCATTGTTTCAGTCTCATATAATGGACTTTCCTTGCTATACACAGCTGACATCTCTTTGTGGATTGTTTATGAATTTTCTCTTTGAGATGAAGGAACCATATCATGGCATGAAATTCAATTTTGTCCAACATGACATCATCATCTACTATCAGGCTTCTAGCTCCAGTTAAACAGGATTGGTCAAAACAAAAAGAGCATATTATTAAGACAGTAACCTATCATTATTTACAATTACAGAACAATTTTCAACATCATGAGAGTAAGAACTTTTTGGTCTCCTTTGTAAGTTATATTAGAATATATCATTAAAGATTATGATGTAATCACTAACAGACAAACAATTAATTGGTTTCAAAAAAACCACTGCATACTTTGAAAACTGTGTAAATCAAAAGCCCTTTTTTCCTTAGAATCAATACTATTAATTAAGAATTGATTCCAGATCAAGAAATTCAATTCTAATTAGATATACGTATCAAAATTTAAATTAATGATTATGACAGGATTGTCATATTTGTTTTATCAATAATGTAATTTATTTATTGATGAATGAAAAAATTATATAGTTTTTCATTCTAATGATAAAAAAATATACAAATACAGTATATCTAGCTTTAATACTTTCAATCAAGAAATTTCTGCACATTTCTCATATAAAACAACTCTCTCTTTAATTATCAAATTACAGTAGTTTTAATTTATATATAAATGAATACTTAGCCATTATTAATAATGATTGTTGTTTTTTCATTAAAAAAGTTTTTTATTTTTGCATTGAGAAAACATATTGATCATAGCATCTCTAGCATTGTTACTATGAACTATAAACCTTTGCTGATTTTAGTAACATATGACAAATCTTTCTTCAATGATGTAGATATTTAACAGATTAAAAATACTGATCTTTTACTTTATATAAATGGTTATTATAAAGTTTTATTTACTAATTATAAATATTGATTTTTTAATTTAAAAATATAAAATTCAAAATATTTCAATGATATACCTCTATTGTGAAAATTTTTCTTGTAACACTAATCAAATCACAAATAATTTACATAGTAATTAATAAAATTCCTATACTTTCTATTTAATGTTATTTCATATAATATAATGGGAAATAATTGCATTTACAATTCAACATAAAAAAAAAATAATAATAATAACATAAGGCAAAATTTTCTAAACTGTGGGGTATGCCAGTCTTTTGCAAAGGAGGCACAAGAATTATAAAAAAAAAAAACATTTTTTAAATAAAGAAACAAAAAATACATTCAAATTGATGTCAGAAAAAAATTAATCAGCAAAAGGGTTATAAATATATATATCCATGTATTCAAAAACTTTCTGCTGTAGCTGTTTTAAAGACAAAATATTGTTCTTGTTTAGTGATTGAAAAAGAATTATGAGTAGCAATATCTTCAATGACATTCTGATTTGAGAGAATTTGTGCTGAAAAATAGCCTACCCATCACATTAAATATTATGCTGTATTAAACATGTATTATATTTTTCATTTTTTTTGTAAAATTTAATTGTATTAAAAATTATTATACCATAATAAATATATATTTTTTACCATATAAGAACTTTATCTATATAAAATATGGCATATTGTTTTGTAGTATTAAATTGTAAATAGAAAGTATTTATAAAATTAAACTGTTATGAAAATGAGGGAGTATACTAATTTTTTATGATAAAAGAGGGGGCACAGACACAAAGTTTGGAAACCACTGGCATAAAGTATTAATTTACAGAAGCAGGCATTAATTAGTTTATTTATATTATTTACTATATATTGTTTATTGATTTTAAATACAAGAGGGTTCTGACTTATAATGTAGATGCATTCAAAAAATTCAGTTGTAATTTCAATCCAACATATTTTGGAACACAGTTTCCCATAGATGCAGTATCATAAATGAAGATTAGAAATTACAAAAACTCAGTAAAAAGTAAGACAGTACAATAATGCTAAATAATTGCTATTTATTCTTTAAAACAAGATATATATACATATTTTGCCTGCCAACATTTTATATGGATAAAAATAAAGCAAATACAAGCATACCTTGCTTTATAATGCTTTGCTAATATGGTACATTTCAATGATATTCCGTTTTTTATTTTATATTTCAAAAGGAAAATTATCTGCAACTAATCATGAAATAATACTTAGAATAGGTATATAAAACATAAAGTAACACATAGACAGGCTATAAAACTCCTGAAAAACTGGAGTTATGAGACTTGGAATTAAATCCAAATCCTCTGAGATGGTACATAAATATTTTACCACATGGTAATCCAGCTGAGATTTTTAGGCCTACTGCTATTGCACATTTAATGAATAATAGTGTAAGTATGTTTGTAGACTTGCATTAGAAAATGATAAAAGATTGATTCACTTTACAGTAGTGACCTGGAATTAAACTTCCATAATATGGAGGTATGTCTGTATTAAGTAAAAACAAAAGTGGAATGTATAAATTATATTTATATGTCAAACTTTGTAACAAAAATAAGCAATTATTATTTTTTAATGCTACATCTCAATCACTGGCTGATTACTACGGATTACTGGTTCATTCCAGACTCAACTATGAACTTCCCAAATCTGTAGTAGAGTCAGCAGTACTTTGCAATAGGGAGATTGACATTCAAACCAGATACATCAAGAAAATTTTCTGATGCATGGAATCAGAATTCAATCCTGGATAATATCTGAATAATTGAATTACTTCATTTTATGTGAATTTCACTGCAAACATTTCCAAAACATTCTTGAATTGAAACAAAAACTTCTAATAAATTATTGAAGATTGGCATGGCCATCATTTCTTTTATTAAATTATACACAGCTTTTTTCTTACTAGATACCAGCAGAGAAGCTTTTTCTCATATTCCTTCTTAAGATACATGCACAATCATTAATAGAGAATTTGATGACTTTTAGGATAGACTGAATTGTTAATATTTTTAATATATTTATATAAAATCTTTGTTTATATATTCTATTTATTTTTATGCATTTTACATATTTCAATGGCAACATAACAGTATTAAAAGGAAAATTGTTATGTTTGTGATGTTGATGCTTATTTTTTATATTGAAAATAACTATTATATAATAATATTTTTTATTATTTAAAAATTTAATTAAAATTATTTAAATTAATATATTTATAAGTTTATTATTTCTATTAACATTTGAACTATGCTGTTCCATTTTTAAACAAACATCGAAAACAACCTCAAAGAGTAGGATAATAGATAAATAAAAATTTTTGATTTAAACTTTTAGCCGTGTGGAGTGACACAAAATTATTAAAGATGACTCAAGACCCAATAAGAGGAAAGTTTGCAAAGACTTTTGAAATTTTTAAGAATAAAAATATAGAAAATAATACCATAAATGCTATAGAGCCAAATTTAATAAGCTTAGCATGAGCCTGGTGTGACGATGTAATACAACAAAAACAAAAGAACTGATTTAGTTTTAACAATTTATAATATGTCAATTATCCTATAAATTATTTATTTCATATAAAATTATTTAATATTTTAATTTTGTATATTATAGGTATAATTTATTTAAAAATTTCTGATATGCATATGAACTTTTAATAGTTAATATGTTCCATGGTTACTGTTCAAATTTATTCATTTTTAAAATGTGTTCTAAAACTATATTTTAATGTTTATATTGATTTTAATGATTTGCTGAAGAGGACCCAAATAATCAAAAGTGCTTCAATAAATTTATTTTAAATTAGAAAAGAAAACTCTAAAGTTTTTATTTATCTATTATTCTGCTCTTTGAGCTCATTTTTGATGACAGATTTTGTTGTTATATTTTTTTTTATTGTATTTATATATAAAAAAATATTTTAATTGATACTTTTACAGTTGCATTTCAGTACTTGTGCTAACTATGTATTAATAGCAATTTATATTTAAAATCTTAGTTTTACAGTTTTTTTGCTATTTCTGTGCTGTTTTCTTTTAGATATATTGAAATTATCTTTACAGATTAAGCATATATATTGAAAAATTGTTTTTTTAATCATTAAAAGATATTTTATCAAAATCTGTTTTAATATTATGGTATATTAGTATGTAATTACAATTAAATTAAAAACATTATTCATATTTGATTGTTAAAAACAAAGTGTAATTTTTTTTATTCCAGAGCAAAATATATAGTATCATTGACAAATATCTCACAAAATTTTTTCCCATACATTAATCTATGTCATTCTTTTTTAAGTTTTTACCAGTAATCCCACCAAAAAATTAATCATATTTATTGAATGTATTATGATATTAAAGTAAGAGAATTTTTCTTCTCAATCTCAAAATATTAATATATTATGGATCAGTAATATTTCTACTTTCCTGTTCCTGGTTATTTTTTATAGTTTCATAAATTTTAAGAAAATTTATATTAAAAAAATCACATCTTGAAAATTCTTATAACTTTTAAATTAATTTTCCCAAAATAAAATTTTGCCACTGCACCAGAATCGAACAGGGATCTTTGGGAGAGTACCCCAATGCCTTACCAGTTAGACTATGGTGGCCTATGGCAGAATTCCATTTTGGGAAGCTTATATATTGATTGCTATGGAGACTTTATCAGACAAGGGCAAAAATTCTGCCATAGACCATTGTAATCTAACTGGTAAGGCATTGAGGCAGTATCCTAAAGATCCCGATTCTTATAACTTTCAAAAAATATATTTAAAATAGGTCTCTACTAGCAAAATTTTTTATATTATATGTCAAATAGAAATTAGTTATATATACAATTCTTAATATACAGGATGAGTTTTTTATCTTGAGACAACGAAATATCTTAATTGGATCTCATTATTTAGGTTCATTTCTTCTGTTCAATGATCGCTTGCGTTCAACATTGTTGCAAACAATCCATTTTTCATCAACAGTTATGATCCACTTCAGAAAGGGATCTATTTTTCATCAACAGTTATGATCCACTTCAGAAAGGGATCATTTTCTTCATAGTTGAGCAGCAAATCACAGATGTCGATGCAATGGAGAATCTTTCTTTGAGAACCATGTGGAATTCAAATATCAATATTTCAATTGGTCGTGAACAGTGTTTGAGCAGCAAATCACAGATGTCGATGCAATGGAGCAAATCTTTCTTACGTTGAGCAGCAAATTACAGATGTCAATGCAATGGAGCAAATCTTTCTTTGAGCCATGTGGAGAACCCAAATATCAACGTGTCACATCAAAATTGTTGTAACATCACGTAACATCAAAATTGTCAGAATGAAATTTTGCAAACCAGTTTTGGCACTCATTCTGTTAACACAACTTTTTTCTCGCTTGAACAGCATTCTTACTTATTAACACAACTTCTCCCTACAATTCACATAATGTGTTTCTTGCTTGAACAGCATTCTTACTTTTTCAGTAATAAAAAAGCAAAACATGCCGAAAATCTCTATTTTATTTTCCATTTTTGATAGGGTGTCAAAAAAAACTACTGCACAGAGTCAAAAAAAATTTTCATAAATATACCTTGAAATATCAGCTGTCGAAATTTACAATAACAATATGGCTTAGATTGAAATTGGTGGGTAAAAATACAGGTAACGCCATTAGTGGAAAAAACAAAATTTGACAATATGGCTTAAAATGAAATTGGCAGGTAAAAATACAACTAATGCCACTGATGGGAAAAAAACAAAATTACTTTCTGAACAACCCAATATATAATATTATTTTGATATCTTTGTAAGAAAAAGTGAAAGTAATTACAAATAAATATTTTCCTTTCATTATAATTTTGTCTAAAAATATTCGCCCTCTATTTCCTTTCAAATTGCATATTCAATCTGCAAAGCAATTTGAGTTTGAGTCCACTAGTATAGAACAAAATAATAAAGTCCTGCTAATTTATGATAATATATTTATAAAGCTCCATTTGTGATAAATACAGATTGCATACCATATTTATAGTTTGCACTATCAATGTGTTGTTAAGATTCGTTTGCCGGCATTTTGAGTCATGATACACTTTATTTCACATGATAAAATGCCAAACAGAGATATACTAATGCAAGATTACAGCAAGAAACTTGAGAGTGAGATGCTGCAAGACTGAAACCAAAATGTTGTACAATAAGTGCATAACATTTATTTTTACATTACAGAAATGTACAACATTAATATGTACAATAAGTGTATCGTACATATATTTTTACAATGATTCAAATTATACCCTGTTCAACTAATAATGAGAAACTGATGTCATAAAATTGATATGAATTAGTTAGTCCAAGATCCTTCAGGTTGATTGTTCAAATCTACTGGAGGGTTTTTTCAAATATAAATTCAGTTTTGAAAATATGAAATATATTCAATTTTATTTTAAAAACTTTTCATCTATATTTCATTTTAAAATATTATAGTTGGTAATATATTTGAATCTTCTGTTCAATAATTTATATTTGTCCAAAAAATTGACAACTTATATAATTTATATTCATCATAAATAATTTTTTCATTTCATAGAAATACAGAAATAATGATTACCTAAAATTTTAAGATTGGAAATAATTGTTAGCTCCTTAAATTTTATTGCAATCAATGTATTTAATATTTATCAAAAATTATTGATTAATCTGTTCATTGATAATTTATTACTGTTTTAATAAATTTCTGAATAAATGTATAAAATGTTAATTTAAATTATTATATTTTATTGCATTAATTATTTAAAATACAATATTTTGAAATATATATACAGTGAAACCTCTCAATAGCGGACACTTCTGGGGAACAAATTTGTCCGCTATTGAGGATAATGACCATCTGAGCCATCCATTTTTTCGCTTGGGATGATATGAATTTTACAAATTAGCATGATACGAATTTTCACATTATATGAGTAATAAAATCGATAAATTTAGCATTAAATGTTTATTTTAATCATTTATTTATTTATTTATACTATCTTTTATATCTTTAGAAAGAAAATAAAAATGTATTTAATTGTAAAATTATCGAAAAATTTAAATGAAAATTAAGCGAGATTTCACTTTTTTAATTTTTGCTAATTAATTAGGTTTAATTTGTAAACAATCGCAACCATTAACATTGAATATTCCACTAAAGGGGCTGGGATTTTAATAAAAATTCCAGATATCGAGAGTTGAAGGCTGGGATTTCAATAAAAATTCCAGATATCGAGAGTTGACTATATTTGCAATTTTGTAGCCTACTCATTATCTACAGGGGGCGAAATGTGCCAGGGCAAAAAGTGCTGGGGGCGAATTGTTGGAAGCGAAATGCAGGGGCGAATTTTCCGTAAACCAGTGTTACCATACTTTCGAAAAATCCCTAAAATATATCAAAAATTGAAAATTCCACGTAGTGTTGCCATACTTTCGAAAAATCCCTAAAATATATCAAAATGTAATGTTGCCATACTTTCGAAAAATCCCTAAAATATATCAAAAATTGGAAGTATTAGTGCATATAGTATTGCCATACTTTCGAAAAATCCCTAAAATATATCAAAAATTGAGTAGTGTTTCCATACTTTTGAAAAATCCCTAAAATATATCAAAAATTGAAAATTCCTCTTCTGCTGCTGTCCCAATTAAGCATTTAAATTATGTATTAATTTATTGGTTTGGTTTCCTTCTTTCAGATCTGGCCCAATTACGCAGCTGATCCAATTAAGCGGAATCTACTGTATATATATGTTACGTCCAATGTCTGACGTATAGCCAATTCACGAAATGGCTGGCCACTTCTAGATTTGGCCAAAGTCCGAAATATACTAGAATTTATGACTACTTCGAGCCCTGGCTGGGCAATTTGCAATAAATCAAACAGTCAATGGCCAATTCGAGAAGTCTAAGAAAAAGTGGTCAAAGATAGAAGTTTTGCAGAACTAAGTAAGCAGAGTGCATTTGTACAAATTTTGACTTATTTACCAACGAGAATGGAATTGTCTGTCATATCACATGTTGGTTTTATACAATACAGACACAAGAGATTATAGAACTTACCCAGCTTCTAATATGAATGGAATTGTCTCTCAGAGTAAGGAAAAATGTAGACATATATTGGCTTTGGCCAAATCTAGAAGTGGCCAGCCATTTCACAAATTGACTAAACATCAGGTATTGGCCATAACATATATATGCTGTTTATAATATGGCCTGCAAATATCTTTTCATTACTTAATCTGAATAGCATTTCAAAAAGATTGCTCACCCTCTGCTTTACACTAATATATTTATTTATTTGTTTTCATTAGCATTATCTATATTATTAAATTTTCCATTTATCTGTGTCCTAATTTTTTGACTTTACATTAATCTTTTTCTTCACTAATTCATATGTCTTCTCCCCTTTAATCCTGATTAGTGAGGGTTTACTATATTGAAATTTTGAAGATCATTAACAAGACATTTTTCCCCTTAAAAAAATAATGTTTTCTGTTTGTCATGCTTCTACTTTTAAGTACAGATCTATTACTCTATCTTGAAGTTTGTGGTTGACAGCTATTACAATATCCCATAGCTCTTGCTTGTAACACATCAAATGCCAATCCACTCCCAACTGATAATTCAGTAATATTTTCATTTAACCTGTGACAATCAGCAACTTTCATCTTTATACCTTCAATAAAACTTCCTTTGACTAATAGTACAGTTACCCATTAAAAGACACCACAATCTTTGTCTTGTGTGTATCAAAAAATTCATGATTTTCAGCTAGTTTTCAAAGAACATTTGATAACTATGAAAATCTGTTATCATTCCCTTTGTTGATATTACTTAGAATATACTTGGATTGTCATGTTTCATGTAATCAACAATGTTATCTTACACTCCACATAATAAACAGCAGTTACTAAGGAAATGACACAATTGGAAATGATATTATTACCATTACCTTTCAAGAATAACGTTTTTCAGTATAAAAAAAAATAAACAAACAAATATTATATAATAAACCCTAATAATTTACACTAATTGTAGATATATTAGTATAGAGCAGTGGTCTCAAATTGGTGGCCCACAAAGATCTTTTAGCTATTTGTTTGAATACATGTTACAGTTGGGTAATATTATTACAATTTAATGTTAATAAAACTGTTTTATAATCTTATAATTATTGGGCTGTTTGGAAAGTTTTGTTTTTTCATGAAAATAAATGACAATTTTTTATAGTATATAAATATTTTAATTAATTATATATGGAGCAGAAAACTACTACATCCATGTTATTACTCCTGGGTGGTGCTAAAAGTAGTGAATGCTTTTAAAAATCAAAGTAATAAGGTCATTAAAAAATAGCGATAAAAATTATGGTTTCCCATTGGAAAAATCTTTTGACCTGCAAATGATAAAAGTTATGGTTTCCCATTGGTAAAATCTTTTGACCTGCAAATAACCTTGATTCTTTGACCTAAACCTTAAGGTCAAGGGTCATATCTGATTGTGAAATTTTCCGCTCTTTCCATTGCTGGGGTCAAAAGTATGTCTTCCTATTTAAAAAACAGACTTTCTCCCGGGGTCAAAAGTATGTCTTCCTATTTAAAAAACAGACTTTCTCAAATTACATTGAAGGTCAAGGTCAAGGTCAGATTTAAGGTCACCAATAGATTGCCCCTTCGAAATTGAAGATCAAGGTCAAGGTCACATTCGAGGTCACCAATTAATTGCCCCTTCGAAACACTACAACTTTTATCTACAACTTTTTCCAAAATAATGAGATCGAATTAAGATATTTCGTTGTCTCAAGATAAAAAAAACACCCTGTATATGTTCTATAAATTAATTATTAGAATAACTTACACAGTGCAACTAATGCATTCCAAAAAATTACTGCACTAATTGAATGCATTGATTGGAAAATATACTCTATGGGAAAAATAATTTATTTCTAAAGGAAATTTTTTCCACTTAAAATTATTATTTGAACTGACAAAGAAAAATATTTTGTGCAGAATCAAAGATAGATAGATCTTTATGGCAGTAAAATTGAACTATTAGTATCATTAAATGTGTTTGTAGAGTTGCCAGATACTTTTATATAATATATATACAAATATGTGTGTGTGTGTATTTATTAAAATAATATAGAATTTTTATAGTTAAATAATAAAATAACAATAAAACTTTAAAATTTATATATAATAAAAATGATAGTAATAATTAAATGGCAAAATTGATATAGCATCATTGTAGCATATCATCTGCCACATAGTTGTATAGTACGTTATAGTATAATACAATAAAAATTTTAAAAGTAAGATTTTTAGGAAATTCTCTTAGACAATGATAAACATGTTATTACATTATAGTGAATCTGTACTACTTAAGTTCTCAAGCTGAAATCATAAACTGTACTATAATGAATCCTGTACTATGCAAGCTTTTTTTTATGTTAAAGCAAATAGGTTTGCATTATTCTAAACAAAGATTTTATTACAAATTAAAATGTTTGATAAGTTGTTTTAATCTTAAATGTAAGGTATCATAATTACTTTTTAAATTCAAATGCTAATTTTCTAAATATTTATATTCTTAATTTTATTTTATGTATAGTGGATCCCCATTTAATGTCAGAGTTAGGTTCCTGAAAATCATGACTTTAATTTGAATGACATTAACTTTAACTATCAGAAAATCCATATGCCTAGTGTTATCCTAGTGTGTTTTCTTTTTGATACAAGAACTGATAACACTTGGTAACTTTTTCAATCTAATCATTACTATATTGTTAAATAATGGAATGAAATGGAGAAAAAGTATGATTTAAATGCAAATTTTAATTGAAAAATATTGCATAGCAGCCATATATTATGATTTATGAGAAAGAAAATTATTTTCTAATAAGACACTTTAGAATTCACAGATGATGCATCTGTGATTTGTTTTTCTTAATTCACAGATGAAGCATCTGTGATTTGTTTTTCTTAATGATAGTTCTCAATCATTCATTAATAGTGATGCCATTACTGTCCCTATCACATGCCAACTATATCCATAGAGGCCAGTTAGACTGTATAAGGGGATAAACATGCTGGGCCTGTACCTTTCATATAAATTTTGCAATGTGTGAGTTCTAATTTGATTTCTGGTTGAAAAGTTGAAGTATTTCCATGCAGCAAATCATATTGTCTTAATGCAGAAAATTTAATACAGTATTCATAAACAATATTATATATTGAGTTAATGGTGCTTGTATAAAATGTGATATCTGATTTTCTACAACTGCTATGGGTTTCACTTGTATACATGTATTGTCTGTTATACAAGAAACATAAGGAAACAGGTCTTTATTCAGTTTTGCTACCTTAAAAACTAATGCATAATTTCTTCCCACTTCTTATTAAATGTAATTAATTCAGCTCAATTTTTAAAAGTGGAAATATATATTTATTAAACTTGAAGATCTTTCAGCTTTATTAAGCCATCTTAATCACAACGAATCAGATACACATTGTGCTGAAGATGGCTTAATAAAGCTGAAAGATCTTCAAGTTTAATAAATATATAATTCCACTTTTAAAAATTGAGCTGAATTAATTACATTGAAAACTAATTTTTTAAGGCCCTCTTTCCTAAATAAAATAAGCTATCATCAAATTTTAATAACTTTTGAGTTATAATAAATAATTATTATTCTAAAAATATAACTTAAAACTTTATCCGCCAGGGAAGTTTGGGCGTTCGTTATTAATTTGCAAAATGGTTTATCTCCTGTTTGTCAGTTGTTTATAATTGAAAGTTATAATGCTTTAGAAAAGCAAATATTTATCAAATAAATTTCTCTGATTTTTCATATTACAGTTTATTAAAATTTTATAATTTCATAATCAAAATTTTGTCATAAATTTCACATTTTAAACTACATATGATTTCATAATTATATTTTACAATATTAACTTAATTTATATAATTTCTGAATGAGCATATATGATTCAATTAGAGTTGCTGAAACTCAGGTGATTTCAAAAACTCAGGCTGATGATTTGATACTAAAGAAAAGCTCAGGAAATCTCGAATACCCAAGCTTTTTAGATTATTATTATTATTTATTAACTCATTGTGTTTGAAATCTACTAATCACTAACCAAACTTAATGATGACCATAATGAACAGTTTATGCTTTGCTTTTATTTTGTGATACATGGATTAGCTAGACTAAACTGTACTAAATACAATATTCAAAAAAATATAAAAATAGTGTGTAATAGACACTTGCAGAAAGCAAAGAAGTCTAACATATAACACTGAGTAATATTTTATTGGCATTTGATATTTGATAAAACTGAACAAAATAACAAGCAATAGCCTTAACTCTATTAAAAAACATAAATGTAAAAATTTAATTTATAAAAATGTGTAAAAGCCTGTAACTCATGTAAAGAAATCTATTCCTAAAATACTACTAACTAATAAAGAAGTCCATAATTATTAAAATTCTTTCTAAATAAAATTTTAAAAAGTGACTAAAAACAGAACAATTAAAAAACTATAAATGTTTGGCTCTCTACTAAAATGTGCTTCACAGTAAGTTCACAGCTGCAAAGACCAAAATCAGTCAGTCTTCACCTGTCAATAGTTGGCAAATGAGGGCATTTGGCTTGGTCCTAAAAGTCTTTCTATGACTATTTTCATTCTCCTATTTCTATAGTAGTTTAACTGAAAACATTAGAAAACTCATTCAATATTATGAAATCATAGATTTTGCTACAGATCTAGTTATTCCAGGTCTATCATTAAAATTATAACAACAACAATACTTAATTTAATAAACAGTAAAAATTTTGTAATCTCTTATTTTGATGTATTTCACAGAATAATTTTCCATTGCTCAATAAATAATGGTTATCAATTACAAAATGAAGAACAGCACTACAGCAGGTTTAAAAGGACCAACTTCAATTTATTAAAAATAAAAACGTTTTCAGCTATAATTAAACCCTCATCAGTTGTTCATTACAGATAGAATAGAAGAATGTTGAACCTACAGCATCAATATTCAAATTTCTGCGTGAAATTTCAAATTTGCATTATTTTTAATAAATTGAAGTTTGTTCTTTTAACCTTGCTATAGTGCTATTCTTCATTTTATAAATGATTATAGTTTAACAGTGAAGTTTTATAGTAATCTTGATCCATTAATGTTTACCAATTTAATAAGTCTCTTGAAGGACAAATTTAAAAAGACTTAAAACATCAAAGTTTAAGCTTATTTAAAAAAAGCTTGAGTTTCAGTCATCTATTTATTTGTCAGAAATTAAGCTTTAACATTGTATTTATGGGAAAATCTCTGTCAACTTAAACTGTCTTGAATAATATTATCAACTTTAGAATCAATTGCAACAAAACTCTGAATGATGACAATATCAGCAAAATATATCATCAGAAAAATTATTAAAAAATATTGAGAGATACTTTGTAGTGCTTAGAATAAAATAAAATAATCCTCTAAAAACTTTTGCCTTTCTCTAGATCTCAGCAGAAAAAAAATATATCATAGGGGAGCCAGAGAATTCTTATTACTAGTCTACAATATCATGATATCCTTTTTATTCAATAAGCAAAATATTATAACTTTTATATCTACTTTTATAAATAAAATATGATATTGTTATTTTTTCAGAAATAGTTGTATTTCTGCATATTAATTCGTCAATGGTTTGAGAATAGTATATATATGTTCTATTTCATGTCTTTCCTTTGTATAAGGCAGGATGTTATACTCTTGTATTTCTGTGTTTTTGAATAGATAATACATACAAGAAAATATAATAATTACATTACCAATTGATTTATTTTCAATAAAATAAAATTTCACTAATTTACTTTCTATGGTATAAAATGAAATAATTTACTATTGAAAGAAAGTTAAAATTAATATAACTTATTCTGAAATTTTAATACATTTATTCAAGTAGCATGCAGACAAACCATTCAGATACCTTAAATTGGGCAGGTGGAACTATTTTACATATTCCAAATTTTTCTGCTTCTGGCTGAATCTTCTTAATATATTCCAAAGGATCAAGAAAATCTTCTTGAGATGGATAAAAAACAGGGGCAGTTAGTATTTTAGTATTATCTTGAATAAAAGAAGTGGAGTCTTTTCCAGGTGAAATATCATCTAATTTGAGTTTCTTACTAAAAGAAGTAGTTCTACTTCTTCTTCTTGGTAATGATAAAGAGTTTGTTCCTGGAGAATTTATTGCTTTAGGTATATTTTTTAATTTTATTTTTCCAGATTCTTTTGGACTAGAATCAGCAGAAGCATCTGGAACTGCAGAATCAGTTGCAACTGGTAAAGGTGAGCCTACTGGAGTCATTGTTTGTGTTCCAACAGAAGTTTCTTCACTTCTAAGAGGACCTTCATTCATACATGCTAAAAGATCTTCTTCACATGTATTTGTTGCAGCATCAGCCATTGTCTTCGTCGGTGTTAACTCTTGAATAAAATGTAAAGGAACTTGTGCAAGTGTATCTCGAGTTGTAAGCAAAATAGCACCTGCTGTGAATGCTTCATCAAAAACTCCAGAAAATTCACTTGTCATGAGACTTTGAATTTCTTCAGCACTTCCAAATACAAGATCACTTGGTAAAGTCTGAGCCATTTCATTAGAAATAGCATCAAATGTTGCAACTCCATCTGACATATCTTCTATTATATAAGAAGTTTCTGTTTCATCACTCGGGCATTCAGTTGTACTTTGTCCGACAGAAGATGTTAATGTAGCTGAAGTGGTTTCACATCTATTACTTAAACTAGCATTTTCAGTCGCTTCTGAATTATTAACTTCTTTGTTTGAATTATCACTATCATCATTTAATGACTTATCTTTAGAATCAGATATTACTGTTTCACTACTGTTATCACTATCAGATTTCTTAAAATTATATTCATCAGACATTTCATCTTTTTCCAGCTGATCAAGATTTTTCTTTTGTAACCCTTTTTTCTTTGAATATTTATTCAAAAGCTTAGAGAGAACTTTCTTGCTTGATTTTTTTGAAGATAATTCCCTATGATATAATAAACTTGTTTTTTTAAATTTCTTTGATTTGTTTAAACAATCACTGTATTCTGAATTTTCTCTTGAAATAAATCCTTCATCTTCCATTAATTTTTCAAAATCATTAAAAATATACTGTTCACTAACATTTTTCTTTTTTCTTAATGCAAGCTGATATGAATCAGATTTTGAATATTGAGACCCTTGATCATCATTTGAATAATTATTTTGCTTATCTTTTTTATTGAATTTTTCCTTTTTTCCTGTATGTCCAAAAGAATTTCTACATGTATATTTATGGTCTTCTGAACTAATTCTTTCTAAATCTTTTGTTTTTACATCTTTCTTAATTACTTTATCTTTAGTTGAATCAATTTGCTTCAATTTATTAAAATTATTAAACTTTTCATATTTTTCTTTTTCTTGAATTTGTTTTTCAGATTTATTTTTTTCTTTTTCTTTAATTGGACATTTTGAAGTTTCATCATATTTTCTTAATTTGTTAGTTTCCATTATTTGATTTATTTCTTTATTTTTCAACATAGATACCTTTTGTTTTACCTGATCAATATATTTCCCTTCATTAGCAGCTAATTCTTTCAAGCTTAATTTTTCTTGATTCAAAAGTTTTTTGTTTCCTCTTCCCCTTGTAATTTTTTTGACATCGATATTTGATTTAACTTCAGATTTAGATTTTGAAATTTTACTCTCCATTCGTTTTTCATTTTTCTTTTCAAGTTTAGCTTCATTAATAATCATTTCTTTTAACCTGGCACTACGTGTCATTGGTTTTGAGATTTGTGTTTTACACAATTTAGATGATCTAGTTCTTCCTAATGTATCATGTGCTTGTCTAATTGGTTGTACAAATTTCTTTTTCACAACAGTTTTATATTTTTTAGTTAACTGAGATTTTGATTGTGACATTTTATCTGGTGGTGGTAATTTTACATAAGAATGTTCTGCAGTACTAAGTAATGCAGCTTTTCTTATAGACATATGAGATAAAGTTTTATTTTTTATTGGTACATTTTTTGCCTGTTTAGATGAATTAGTATTGTCTTTCCTTAGATTTATTCTAGACCTTTCAGTTTTTTGTTTTTGAGGTACTTTTTTAATTACAACACTACTGTTAGACTCTGTATCACTATCAGAATCAAAATCTAAAATTGGAGGAACAAGTTTTGCTTTTCTCAGCCAAGGTGTTGTGGAATTTTGTTGTGAAGATGTTCTTGTAATTGGAAGAGATAATTCTTGATGAATTTTTGATGAACGTAAAAGTCTTTTGTTTTCTACAGGAATTTTATTTGCAGAACATGCACTTCTAGTCTGCCTAACATTAATTAAATTTTCAACTGTTCTTTTCACAGTAGAATTAGAATTCTGAGACGTAGTCTGAGTTCTTAGACCAACTGCAGGTTTTGAATTGTGAGATAAATTCTCTTTCTGATTATGGAATGTTTTAGTCCTTTGTTTTGCAAGTCGCTGCTGTTTATATTTTTCTTTAAGAGCACTTACAGAGGCTAACTGTTTTGACTTTCCATTAACATTGTTATTGGGCTGTAATAATCTTAATCTTCCGGGTGGCACACTTTGTTTATGTTTTTGAAATTCAGATTCATCATTTGAAAATTTTCTTTTTCTGTTATTAAATACCTGGAATTTATATTAAAATTATTATTATTTGCTAAAAGTTAGATTAATAATAATAAATTATTAATAATGTTTATTTAAAATAGAACATTAAGATATTTAATAAGAATATTTAAATATAATTGTTATTAAATTTTGCAAATATAGGCAGCCCTGACTTATGATAGGATTCAAATCCTGTCATTATAAATTGGAAATGCCCAAAATTTATGGATTTCCCATTACAATATTTATTACACTCCATTTTATCATAATAAACTTAACAAGCACAAAAATATAAGAACTACACATAAAAAGGATGCTTTTTGTATATCAGATCATTACTCAGGGATTCAAATCCTTTGTCAATTGCATTAACTAAATCACAGAATTTATTGATAACAATTACTATCACAAATATGAGTGGGCATAGTTGAGGAGTACTTATACACAATAGTTCAATTTCACAGATATATTCAAAACTGCAGCACAATGTGAAACAAAACAAAAACCAGAAAATTATTTTTCATAAGAATGTATTGAAATACTAGATAAAAGTCTTCATCTATAAATTTGAATAAAATATATTATTTTAACAATAAAATGAAAAGCAAATAATAGAATATCAAATGAATATAATAAATTATTTATTAAGAAAATACAACTAATGAAAAAATAATAAAGCTTCTAAAAAAGTAAAGAAAGCAAACTTGATTATCTTTATGTTTATTTGTTTGTTTGTTTAGTAGGGATTACTGGCGCAAGGGCCACCTGGATTATCTTTATGTAATTTCCTAAAACTGTCAAAACATATTGTCAAAAAGATAAATTTTAATTAAAATTATAAAGTGAAAAATTTCTAACAATAACAAAACAGAGATTTATAAGGAATCTTATAAACACCAATGCTTGTAAATTTCATGTTGCCTTTGTTTTGAAATAAACATCATAATAATCATTTAAAAGATTTGTAGATCATTTCAGTTGGATCTGTTAGAGAAATGAAAATGAAGATTAATGGATAAACTTGGACAATCCAGAGAAAAACCCCAAATAATAGATATGAAAATCAATCTTAGATTCTTTAAAAAAAAACTTTTAAAACTGTTTATATTATGTGAAAATAAACAGATCAATATTAGATTATCTATTTAAGACATTTATTATATAATAAATCATAAATAATTAAAAATAAACTATTTTATAAATAAAAGCAAATCTGAATCAAATTTTAGAGAACACAACATCTGTTTGAAATATTATTGGTACAGGAAAAATTGTTTTGAGTTATATAGTCACCTTTAACCTGTTCAGTGCCATCGATTTTTTTTATTAAGCCTCGTTATTATGCAAAAAAAAAAAAAAAACAAAAAATGATATCTTAATTAATATTCATTATTCAAAATTTGCATATTAATTAGTTTTATCAATTTTTTTGAAAATATGATCCAATTTTCTTCATTTAATGGCTTATTTTATTCAGAAGACCAGCTGCTATCCAAAGATAGCAATTATTTCATTAGATGGCTAACTCTTCATACAAAAAAAAAAATGGTTTTTTGGCAATCTTGTATACAGAATGAAAATTTCTGAAAAAAGTAAAATTAAAAAAAATCATTTATATTGATAGAAAGCAATAAAAAAAACGTAATAAACTGTAAAAATTTCAAAATATTTTAACAAATATTCAGCGAGATATGATAATTTAAATTTTTTGCATATTAATTAGGCTTTATTTTATTAATTAGTGGCACATAACAGATTAAACTATATAATCTGAACTATAAAATAGCTCCCCACTCAGTAAAATTCAGTAAGAAACAGATATAAAACTAGAAAGCAAAAAATTATAATAATTACAAAATTTGATACTCTCAATATTCAACAATTTCATATTTTTTTGTGAGAAAACAATCGGAATCAAAATAATTCACTATGAAAATTAAAAAAAAATTATAATATACTATTAAAGATATCATTATACATAAAATAATAATAATAAAAACAACAGTTTGTAAATTTCAATGAAAAAAATGTCAATTCATAATATTCACTGAAAAGTTAACATTGGAATTTAAGCTATATTTGAACACTGCTATAAGGTCGAATAATATATCAGCTCCTATCATTCCCATCACCGTGTCAAATACGGATGCAACTCATCCTAGAAGAGAATCACCTGAAGAGATACCATTAAAGGAACTAAAAGTGTCAACAGACCGAGGATCAATGACTCAAGACTTACCTACATCATCAAATAAATCTAAATCTTCGGTGAAATTTCAGGCTCCGATCATATAATTGACTTAGAAGGAAGTGGACCGTGTCGGTCAAGATTAAGTGACATTTATAAATGTGACTTAAAATCAAGTGTTTTTTTTTTATGTTTGTGTGTGAGAATTTAAACGCCGTTAGAAAACTGAAAACTTTCTCTTTATCAAGATCTCCATCAGAACCAATAAATTCGTCTCTTGATCGTTCAAACGAACTTTAATATGAATTGATACGCCTAGGTGTGAACTTAAACAACATCTATAAATTAGATGCTGGAGAAAAGATGTTCATAAGAGATAAACATTTTTCTTTTCTAAAGGGGAAAGTGATGTGAGATCCGCGAAATATCGCTTATGTTTTATTATTCCTTTTTATAATTATCATGTAATTTTGCAGATAAACATTTTTCTTTTCTAAAAGGGAAAGTGATGTGAGATCCGCGAAATATCGCTTATGTTTTATTATTCCTTTTTATAATGTGATTTTTTGGCACAATTTATATATTCTTTTGCATTAGCAAGATATGTTTTTTTTTTAATCACCTTTGAAACTTGATTATTAAACATTTCTCATAAAAATAGAATAAAGATTCATAAATCAAAATTTTGATATAAATTACAATTTTTTCATATAAGCAGGGTCTTGTAAATTGGAAACTCATATAATATGATTTACTTATATTACAAAAATTAATACAAATTACAAAAATAGCATATTAACATAATATTTAACATAAATAATAATTTATATTCTTCAATTTATTATATTTAGTTTTTATGAATTCCTTAGAATTAGTTCTTTTATTTTTTATTAATAAACTTCTCAATTAAATATAAAATATACTGAGATAATGATAATGTAAAATAATGAACACTTCAATACAAGGGGATTATTAAAATATTAGAGCAATATAAAACATTAAAACCAGAAGTCAGGATTAATAACAAACTTTATTATGATATGATGACTGTGCCTGTCTGTGTGATTGCCTGGTTAGCGCCATTGAGGGCCTATGGCTGAAAATCCCACTCAGGAATAGATCTATTGACAGAGTCTGATATCTATGATCAAAAAATAATTCTAAATTAATATCATTATCTGAAGAGTCAATCTACTATGTAGCCTCAGTGGTCTAGTTGTTATGACATTGGGATGGTAATCCAAAGCCCCCAATTCGATCCTGGACTGAAGCAAATTTTTCTTCAAATAAATTAATTAATGAATTCTAGTTTAATTATTAATTCATAGATGTTGCCACTCTTTGATTTAATCATTAATATATTTATTAATTATGAGATGACACTAAAATTAATTTAAATTTTTCAAATTATTAAAATTTCTATTAAATTATATCAAGGAATTAATATGGAAGTATTATGTTCAATTGATGTAATTCCTTTGAAGTTTTTGCTAAAAACAAACTAATAACTGAATATATATATATATATATATATAATCTATG
>AYEL01065925.1:0-28722 GCA_000484575.1 Olivierus martensii
TAAAATTACAAATTTTTCACCATAATCAAATCAGATTTAAAAGAAATATTATTTTAATTACTAAAATAAATATAATTAATTTAATTATTATTATAGAAAATTGTTACATCTGATGATGATAATTTAAATAATATCAATTTTAACAAAATATCGATAATATAAATTTGCATATTATCATCAAATAATTTATAAAAAATTTCCAAATATTCAATAATAATTATGTGAAAACATGTAAATCATATAAAAAACATCAAAAACATGTAAAATAAAAAATAAAAAAATAATTTTATAATGCATTTATGCTTATAATAATTTTACCTTGAATCTAATTCAAAAAATTCTGAAGATGAATTTCTAACTTTTTCTGCATCTTCACCTTTTGCAAAAGTTACAAACCCATAACTAAAAGTTAAAAAATATATATATATTGGTAATTTGTTCATTTTGTTAATTTACTTTAACAAATTTAAATATCAAATATATTACTAATAATTATTCTTATGTTTTGTTTATCACTGAAGAAGATTGTAAGCTCCAAAAGTGCTACAATATAAATATAAATATACTTAATAAAATTTGACCTAAAACATCTTATCATCCATATTACAGATCAAGTATTGTGATTAGAAAATGATACAGCATATAAATTCCTATTAAAAAACTATCAAATAAATTTTTGAATTTAAAATAAAAAATCTCTGTTCATGTTTTATTATAATTGTATTATTAAAATTTATTGTGTAAGTTATAAAAAATTAATCAATTTAATAAAGATGATGTTAAATCACAAAATACAAAACCTATATAATAAATGATTATAATAGTTGTATTCAGGATAATTATTATTGTATACTTCCAAATTGAAATTTATCATGGTATTGGCTAATTTTGCACATAAATACAATATAAATTTAATCATTTATATATTTTTAAGTATAAAATACCTCTTTCAATTTTAACTCTTTCTTTAAGCTCTAAATATGAAAATATAGTCATCAGAATATCATCACTGAAATCATTTATATTATCAATTCTGGTACAAACATTTCCACTCATACTTGTTGATTCTGATGTATCATCATCATCTTCAGAATCATACTAAATAAAAATTTTTGAAATGTAAATCTTTTCATGCATAAAATAGCAAATAAAATTTTTTATAATTTAGTATAAAGATCATTTTTACTTTTGAAAAACAATATTAATTTTTACCTGATCATAATCAAACAAACTTCGTGCTTCTTTTTGTAATTTTTTAGTTCTTTTTTCTTCTGCTGAAAAAATCCTAAGTCTCCTATGTAAAATAAATAAATAAATAAATAAATATATATATATATATATATATTCATCAGATGAGCCTATTTTCACTCAATAAACACAAAAAAACTGCTCCACAATAGCTCCACTGTATAGTTCGGGATTGAATTTTATTTATTTCGCTTTTTATTTTTTTTTTATTGTTTTTCGTTCCACCATCTTGACGTCTTATAACGTCAATGGCAGTGAACTGTTTAAGTACTTAACTACTGCATAATTCAAGGGTAATCTTACATATTATACAAATATGTGAATTTATAGTAATTAATCTAAGTGATTTTCGAATTTAGAAATCTTGCTTATTGCTTAATATTATACATTTGAAAAATATGAAAGTCTGGATAATAAGTAATTAGAAATATAATTATTTTATAAATAAAAGCAAATCTGAATCAAATTTTAGAGAAAAATTAATAGTACTTGCTCCAAAAATACTGTTTTAAGGTTTAAATATATTTATATAATATATATGCACTATTCTGCAGTTACAGGTAGAAAAACAATCACATAAATCGTAATTTTATGTGATTGTTTTTCTACCTTTAACTACAGAATAGTGCTGTTATTTAAGTCTCATTAAATAATAAAAGGTTTATAAGCAGTTGTTTGAAGAATTTATTACTTTAGTATATATGCTTTAATCAATCATAATAATCTTTAATATTAAAGTTTTGAATTTCAAGAAAATATTTTAACATTAGCTTTACCTCTTTACTTCGTTTCTGCAAGCATTGCATATTATATGTACTTTCTTCAGAAGCAGATTCTGATTCTATTACTTCCCTATTAGAATGAGTCCTTTTCCTGTTTATACCATATTTATTTGTTTGTTTTAATGACGATATATTTTCCTGTTTATAAAGTTTATCATGTTCTGATTTAGAAGAAAATTCCTTGTATGAAGTCATTTCAAATAACTCAGGCTCAGGAGTGCCTTCTCTACTATCAGAACTACTATCACTTTTTGCACAGTTATTTAGGAAGTCCAATGATGGTGGCAAAATTGATGTACCTAATAATAAATTAAAAAATAATTTATTATATATATTAAATTTATTTTAATTTTACTGTTTATTATAATAAACAAATTTAACAATTTTGAACTAATAAATAAAACTACAATGCCATAACGATTGACATATTTATTGTCATATTAAGATTAAATTCAAAAATCATTTGGCATTTAGTGGCTTGGAAATTCAACATCAAATAACAAGACATGGCTGAATAGCTATAGCTAATAATTATCATAAATTATTGTATTACAGTACAGATAATTATATTTATATTAATGATTTGGAATATTTAATATCAATAACTAAAATGGGATGACCAATTAACAACTTTAATATTGGAATTAATGGGAAAGGAATTTCTGTTTATGAATTTTCTGTTTTTAAGAGCCTAGTTACCTTTGTAAATTGAGGGATACCTATACTCTGAACAGTTTAACAAATAAAAAACTACAAAAAAATATTTTGCAAATTGTGATTATTAAATATATCTTTGATTGTCTAACAACTGTATCTTTTAAAATAGGAAAATTATGTGAAGTACTTTTAGATTTTCTATATACCTCTATATGATAATTATCTTTCATAATAAGCCAATATAAATTTATTCTGAGGAGAATTTTAAAAATTTTATTAAAAATAATTAGGTTTTATTCAAATAGATCCTAATTCTTTCTGAAAATCTTGATTTTGGTTAGCACCATCTGATTCTTTCTCATACCTAATAGGTTGACTCTTCAGACGAATCAACCTACCAAGTGGTCTCAATGATCTAGAGTAGGGGTGGGCAAAAGGCGGCCCGCGAAGGCATCTTATATGGCCCGCCGCATAAACTAGAACACATTACAGTCTCAAGGTTAAAATTCGACTCGAAAAGACAAAATAAAATAAATGAATACTTTGTAGTGTAAAATAATGGATACTGTCGCGAATATACATGTACACTACCGAGTTACTCCAAATTTTGAGGATATAATTAACCATGAACATAGTAAATTTCATCGTTCACATTAAATTGTAAATTTCTTTTATTTGCATATAATATAAACAATGAAGAATCATTGATTTAATAGCTACTACTATTGAGAATAATAATAATAATAATAATAATATGTTGTTATATAATTTAATTTGTTATTATTTTATTAAGGATATTCAAGGTATATTATGCCATAAAAAACAGTTTTTAATACTAAGAGATCAAGAAATATAAAATACACCATCAAAATCTTTAAATCATTTAGACTTTGGAAAGAATAAAAAAGAAAAATTATACATGTTTTGAAATCATTAATTGAAAAGTGTGATCCCAAAATGCATTCAGTCCTATTGAAGTCATCTATCTTATTAAAGGCCAGTTTGTTCCCAAAACCATGCCAATCAATGTGTACAGGACACTAGAATCCTGCTTTGCTTTTGAAAACTTGCTCAGTCCAGAGAACAGTAACGATGAAAACTTGTTCAGTCCTTTGCGCATGAGAAGAGCATTTTCCTAATCCTGCCAGCAGACCGGTAAAAAACAAACTGCTATTATTGTTGGCAATAAATTTGTTGTGGGAATATTTCTCATATTTATTAATAGTAAAATTGTTATATTGCTTATTAGTTTTCATGTTAGAAGCACTTGAAATGAAATCATAACATTAAAAGTTTAAGTTTTGGGGGACTTTTTTTATCTATTGTTAAAAAGAAAGTTATTTTTTGAATTTTAATAGTTCCTAATTTGGAATGATTAAATATATATTCTGGGGCCTTTCCCATGAGTATAATGTACTCATAGGGAAGGCCCCAGAACTTCCCCATGAAGTAATAAAGGTAATGTTTGAACTGTATAATGTACTCATGGGGAAGGCCCCAGAACTTTCCCATGAAGTAATTAAAGTAATGTTTAAGTTTCCCCATGATTGCATATTGTACTTATGGGGAAGTTCAAATATTTACTTTTCACAACAGTCGATTCTTTTTATTCGCAGTAGTTACATTCTGTAAATTCTTCGCGAATACTGAACCATTGTGCCTATGGGAAATATAGAGTTAGTTCACCGCTCAGTGATAATCCATGAATAAGCACAAAAGTGCCATGAAAATCGAATTTGTGGTTACAAATAAATTTTCGGGAATATGGTAGACTCGCTGAAATAAACCAAAATCTATCCTAGCGCGTCTCCTACAACAAGAAAATCAAAATTGCGTGAGGAGTGGGCATTACAGAAAGAAATTCTAGGAACATCCAAAAGAAACTGCGTGAGGAGTGGGCATTACAGAGCGTTTTCTACAACAAGAAAATCAACTGCGTGAGGAGTGGGCATTACAGAAAGATAATTCTAGGAACATTCAAAAGAAAGCGTTATGGAAAGGATCCAGAAGTCGAAGAAGTTCTACAAAAAGAAAATCAACTGCTTAAGGAGTGGGCATTACAGAAAGAAAAGGAACATCGAAAAGAAAGCGTGATGGAAAGGATTCAGAAGTCGAATGGAACAGCGAAAAGAAAGCATGATGGAAAGGATTCAGAAGTCAAAGAATTCAAAAGAAAGCACAATGGAAAGGATTCAGAAGTCGAAGAAGCATTAGATCAATGGATTTCATGATGGAAAGGATTCAGAAGTCGAAGAAGGAAACATTCAAAAGAAAGCATGATGGAAAGGATCCAGAAGTCAAAGAAGCGCATTAGTCAAAAGAAAGCGTGATGGAAAGGATTCAGAAGTCGAAGAAGCATTAGAATCAGTTGTTTCCTATAATTACCGGGCGAGGCGTGAATATCAGCGGCCCAGTGTTGAAGACGAAGTCAGAGGAAATCAGTAAAAAGCTAATAATTAGGTACCTATTTTAATAAAGCATTAAAATAGCTACCTAATTATTATTTTTTACCTACGAATTACATATTTTATTTTATAATTTATTATTATTTCGTTTAATTGGGACAGCCGCTTAATTGGGCCAAAATGGCTTAGTCCCAACGTGTCCCAATTAGGCGGAATCCATTGTATATAGAAATTCAAACAGTACATGTACACAAAAAATTTCGTTGTAAATCTAATTTAGCGTTTAACTGTAAGCAAGAAGGCGGCGGATTTCTGATACAGAATATCGACTTTTATTTTAGAAGTTGAAATATGAAGCGCTTATTTTTTTATACTGTTAATAATTTAAATAAGCTTTGCCTTATAATTGGGCTTTTACAATAATTTTATTCTAGATTTACAATAAAATTTAAATAATTTTCCATGTCCATACTGATTAAAAAAAAATACGGAAAATGGGGGGAATTAATCCAGTAAACCGATAGCTTGTTACTGGTGTTAGAATCGAAGAAATTGTACTGTATTTGCTCATTTTTAATAAAATCAAATATAAAATAATTAATAATTATTATTGTAGCGTAACTTTGAACAATAGTTATTTTACATTAATTTTACGAACTTCTCAACAAATAATTGTGCCATTAAATTATTTTGCGTAAATAATGTAGTATTCACTTAGAAGTTTTGTAAAACTTTAATATAAAAAACTATTCTTTATTAATATAAGTTTTACACCGCGATATTAATTATTTCGTATTCTATTTTAATTATAATTAATAAATATACAGTTGTGTGTACTGTATTTATTCGATTCTAACACGCCATCAATTTACAGAATCAGTTACGTAATTTTTTCCGTTTTTTTCCCCTCATTTTTGATCGACGGAACTATGAACATGGGAAAACATTGAAACTTTATTGTAAATCTAGAATAAAAATACTGCGAAAGCCGAATTATAGGACAAAGTTTATTTGAAATATTAACAACAACAAAAAATAATAATAAGTATTCACGTTTTAACTTTGTTTTTCGTTCACAATAGAATATTGTTAATAAAAATAAAAAATTATTCAATAAAAAATTTGATTGTGATAAATAACATCTTAACAAACAATGCTGCAGTTAAATTTATTTGGATATCGATTTGACAAAATATTCTTTGGTCGAATTAGTATTAAGTGGTGAAGTAAGATGGCCGCTTCCACTATTGACGCATTTTTACGATTGTTGAGCTAAATAAATTGTAAATTATTATTATTATTATTCTTATTATTATTATCATCATTAAAAATTAAATAATAATTAAAATGGAAATAAAACGATGTACTGCTTCGTGAAACAGTTGGGAAATATTATTTTGATTCTTCACAAATTAGGCTTTGAAATACATCGTCAGTTTTTCGTCTGGAACCGTCTAAGTCAGCGGTTCTCAATCTTTTTTTTTCGGGCCACAATGCATTTGTTTGCTACAGTAAGCGGGCCGCAACATGCTATATCAGCAGTTGGCAACCGGTTGGTGTCATGTGAAAAAATTTTATGAGTGCATCAGGAAGGACCTAGCAAATTAGGAAAACTAATTTTTTTCTAGATTTAAAAAAATATTTTAATATCAGAATTTTATTTTATTTTTTTCATGTGGGAGAAGAATTTTGCGCTTTCATTAAATTCCTGACTATACGTTCCGGGCCGCAGGTTGAGAATGGCTGGTCTAAGCCATTTATAATGTATTTCCACTTAATTGGAATCAGAAAACCTGCGCGTTAATACTTTGTAGCGAGATATATCTGCATACTTAATAAAATATTTTAAGTATGACATTTTCTTACATTTTTATACAATGTCTATTAAAATCATTATCTTCCATTCTCATTTTTATTTAGATGAAATGATTGCTAAATCTTTACTATAACAATAAAGTATTTCTATATATAATACATATGCATTTAGTAAATGTGAAATTATGGATAATAATTAGAGATTTGCGAACTATTCGAATTTCTCGTAAATAAAATTCGGCTCTGCACGAAAATTTCGAATTGTAGTATAATCGATGTAATCCAGCACTTTCTAAAATTTGATAAACTATAATTCGGAACTTTTCTAATCTAGTGCTTTATAATTCCACACATTAAAATTGCTATTGTTAGAAAATTTCCTTTTTTTGTGTGGTTAGAAAATAATTTCACCAATTCCATTTAAAATGGAATTTGCTATTATGGAAGTATATATTATTTTATTATTGCTTTTGTTAAATTTAATGAAAATAAAAATATATTTATTATAATAATACAGATATACTGTATACTTATTATATATATAATATACTAGCAAAGTGTGCCCGGCGTTGCTCTGCATCATTTGAAAATATATACAATATACTGTATTATGAGAAATTTGGTTTTGATTATTTGCATGTTTATTGTTTCTACAATTTCAATCGTTCAGGTGTTCTTTACTACAACAACAATATAATTTCCAGAAGATTTACCAACTTATGAGTCTATATATCTTACCTCTCTTCGATTTGAAAATATTTACTTGGAGGAACTCTGAAATTCATAATGCTGTGATATTGTGTATTGTACCAACCAAAAATTAATCATTTTAGCGATCTTCATGGTATTGTCCCTATGAAGGATTACTTTTAATTGGAAAATTATTTTATTTATTTCAAACCTCATATTGAATAAAATGTTAATATATATCAGTGGTTCTTAGTGTTCCCCGGAATACTGATGTTCCGCGAAATTATGAAAGCGAGGCCTACTTGAATGATCTTAGCATACTCGCAGTTGCATTTTATAATGTAGACAAGATTCGACTTGCATTTTCGAATAAACTATTAAGCAGGCTTCCCACCAAAGTACTTCAGATTAATTACTACAGTTTTCGACGACATATTTGTGTGAGCTAGGCTTTTCAACATTAATGAATATAAAAACTAAAAAACACGAAAGACTTAGGATTATTGATGAAGAAATGAAGGTAACTTTATCACATTAGACCAAAAATTTGCAAAAGACAATTAGCTCAGGAATCGTATTAAATTTGATTTAAAAATGTTCCATTTTTCTAAAAGAATTAGTTACACTTCTTAAGAATATATATTTTTAATTAATGTTTTTTTACTGTTTTTTTTTTACTGTTATTTAATATGTAATATATAATTTTTAGTAAAATACATTTCATGAATATTTTTTTTTGTTTGTTTTATGATCTTAGTGATATACAGGATGTAAATTACCTCCTTCAAAAAAACTACACTATGAGGTAGACGAAATTCAGGCGATTAAAGTGATATGACACTTGGGGTCGAAAATCGCAAGTAACGCCGTAAATTGAACCTCAAACTAAGCTGAATGGCTTGGCGCTGCGTAGCACGAGCCAAGTGTGGGTGACTGTGTTCGCTCACACTTGTCTCGTGCTTTGCTTGATTGACTGTGTTCGCTCACACTTTGCTTGATTGACAATGTGTAATGCAACGTCTTCTACCACAGCATTCAAACGAGGCACGGGGCCAACAGCTTCTCGTCTGAATCGCTATTAAGTTACAGTAACATTACCAATGTACCGGTACTTTGGAAAATGATTTACATGGGTTTCAGTTGGAGTGTTCTAAATCTGTTGTGTATAGCCTAAGTTAGTTTGTCATCCATGATTATCCCAAGATCATTTTTAATACGAATCAGTTTTATAGAGACAGAATTAATAGAAAGGGTTGGAATATTAACTTCTGATAACGCGAAGATCATACTGTCAGTTTTTTCTATCTTAATATAAAGTTGATTGTTATTTAACCAGAAGAATGAATAGATAGATCATTTTGTAGAATAGTATAATCGGTATTAAGGATTTTTATACCATCGGCGTAGGCATAAACAGTAGTTTTGATTAATGTGAAAATTAGGTCGATATAAGCTGAAAGAGGATTGCACTTAAAGAGGATCCCTGCGGTATCCCAACACATAAAGGAAAGTATTCTGAACAGATACTGTTTTTTTAATAATAGCGAATCGATGAGTTAGGTAGAAATAGATCCAGTTCACAACTAATAAGTCGAAATCATAACGATTTAAAAGCTGCCACACAAGATTGAGTGATTTACTGTGTCGAAGGCAGATAAAATATCAAAGTAAACAACGTATTGGAATGCCTTTATTCAAATTATGTAGAATCAGATTTTGTGTTTCTAATAAATTTGTAGTAGTTGACCTCTTATGTATTGCATAATATTGATTTGAACTTAATGAAGATATCATATTTTCTAAAAGATTATTCCACTTTATAGTTAACATAGCATAAAATTTTCATTATTTATTAATTTTAAAATGCCATAAATAATACGCTATTTCATGTTTGTTTTATATACATATGAAATAACACACTTTTTTTAACGTTTTATGATACATATGCATTATCTATCAAATACTGTACACATTGAGAGAATGTAATATGGGGATTATTGTTCGACGCAGAGATAGTAGTTCCAAATATTTTTGTCGACGTGTGGTAAAACGCTGTCTTACTATCTGAAAGGCCTGGTTCAATTCCTTGATTTCTTCAATAAATTTTTCAAATAGTCTTCATTCGTCAAACCTGATGACTAGCGTCATCATAGATATATCAATAGCTGGCCCATAATGGACAATAGAAAGACCCATCACTTAATATCTTCCAGTTGGCGCAGTGTAAAAACAAAAAAGATTATTTTGGTAATATGATTCCTAATAGTTCTGCTCGATTAGAAAAAATTCTGCCATTAATTTTCTATTATTTGGATATGTATTTCTACCGATCAATACCGTGTTGGTAAGATGACTAAAGAATGCTCTGTTTCATTATTGACCAACTATATTTTTTCTAGAACAGCGCTTCTTAAACTATGGGTCGTGACCCAACTAGCTGGGGTCGCAACCCCAACTATGCTGGAGTCGCGACTCCAGCATAGTTGCAACAAATGCTGGGGTCGCTAAAATTAAATTCAAATACTTGAATTTCAGTTTATATGTAATTTCACAAATGCACAATAGGCCCTATTTAACGTTTGACAGTGTATGTATTTTCAGTGCAGTTGGTTGATTGTGTTCATCTTATTATATTTATATACTTGTATGTTTTATTTCATATTTAATACCTGGGGTCGCGGCTAGTAATGAAAAATGGGGTCATGAATGAAAAAAGTTTGAGAAGCGCTCGTGATGAAAAATGGGGTCATGAATAAAAAAGTTTAAGAAGCGCTTTCTAGAAGGATCCTTTCCCTCTATCTTTATGCTTTCCTATACGTTCTTCAATTCAGCTCTCATTTTTCTTTAATAAATTAAACCATTGAGTACGTTTCTGTTTTTAAAAGTAAAAAGTATAATTGCAATGGTAGAAACAAAACTCGGATAAATGAGATGACAGAGATAAGTTCCGATTTTTTCCCTCTAAATATAATCAATTATTAAATGTTTTATATGATAAAAATTCTAATTTTTTATTGATTATCTGTGAAAATCAGAATCGACTTAAAATCGAATAATTACGGTGCTACAATAACCCGTGAAAGGATCGGCAGTACTTAACAGAACATATTTACTCAAACATTGATCAAATAACACCGCACTATCTTATCCCTAAACACTGTATGCTGCTTTTGCTACAGTAATATTTTCTTTGAAACACGTACGTTTTTTCATTCATACATTGGTATCCTTCATTAAGTTGAAAATCTTGTCAGAAATCCATAAGAGATGGTACATTAACGACAATTCTATAATATATTAAGAGTAAAATTCAGAAGCATAGTGGGTTTTTAGTTTAAATCATTAGATTATATATACTAAGAGTCATTTGTTCTTTATAGTATTTGAAATATCAGTTTACATATCATTAGGTAATTTCAATAATATTTTACGTATAATTAGATATAAAAAATTTGAACAAATTTATTATAAATAACTCTCAAAATCTATAAATTGTAATAACATTTATTATTTATTAGCAAGCCATATTTCATCTCGAAATATTTCTTACTTTACCAAATTTGTTTTTACTTAAATCGCAGAAATACATTTTAAATTAATGAAACAATATTTTTTGTTACTTTTTAGTTTTAAGTATATTTTCATAAATTATTTACGAGATAAATTTTCTTATTGGCTTCATGATTATGTCAGAATTTTTAAACCTCGATTACATTATTTTTATTTAGCCATCATTTCACATTTGGGATATTCTGTATCTGGAGGGCCGGATAGCCGCATGGTAAAGCTGCGGCTTACCACCCCGGAGAATATGGGTTCAAATCCGGGTCCCACACTTTCAGTTTTTCAGTAGGGTCCGGGCCCGGCTCGTTGAACCCCATTCTTCAACCATCTGTTGACCCTATCATAGGTGTTGGCCAGCTTGTGATGGGCTCTACAAGTGGCCGCCACCAGATACAGTATATCCCTCGTGCGATATGGCGGCTTAATCTACCTAACTGTACCTGGAGAAGGCCATTTTTAGAGCCGACCATGGCCATATTTTTGGCCATCACCAATGGTGGAGTCAACCGGAAAGTTAAAGGATAGGGTTCAATGGGTCAGGGCTGAATCCCTCCTGAAAAACTGGAGGTACGGTACCGGGTTTGAACCAGAATCCACCAAGGTGTAGGCGAATGCTTTACCACGTGGTCATCCGATTTTTTTAGCCTAAGTCCTAGCTCAATGTTTAGTTTTAATCTCTTTTATGCTTAACTGAAATGCCGATTAACTATACAGACTTAAAATGAATTTAACCTATATAATGAATTATGCTAAGTTAAAACTTACGAAGATTTCTCATTCTTGTGCCCCATAAATACATTTCCTTTTCTTCGTCACTTTGTTCAAATATAACTGTACCTCTTATTTGTCCATGCTGTACGTATACATTCATTACTTGTTGAGTTCTTAAAGAAAATAGTAAAATTTTATAAAAAAATTTGTCTTCATATTAATAGATGTTGATTTTAAAACAAATCAAAACAAATGTTGAGAAAGATGAAAATTTTTGATAAAAACTAATTATCTGACTGTATAATCCACCTTGTATCTTTTAGTATAACTGTATAAGATATTCACCTTCCGTCTAAAAGATACAGGATCGATCTCAGATCCAGAAATTTTTAAGGATCAGAACTGAGCCTACCATAGATCCTCATTCTTCCCTTATTTTACCAACTCGTACTAAAACAAGCAGCTCCGGAAAAGTTTTTTTGTTAACAAATGTCACTTATTTTCCACTCAGGTAAAGTGGCAAGCAAAACAAGGCCTTTCACAGGCTGCCTACCTCTGAGGAGGGGTCAGCCGGATTGTGGAGAATGGGAATCGATGGGATGAGCTTGGACGTATGAATAAATTTTTCAAGAAGTGAGACTCGAAAATCGAACCTGGGTCCTCCAGAATGGAAAACCGAAGCGTTTCAGGCAAACTCAAAAAAATTACAGCCTTGCCGCCTATTATCTAATAAAGATGGAAAGCTGTATAAAATTCAAAATAATAATTTTTGTTAATTTTCTTATTATTTTTTCTTTCATATTAATTATATTCAATAGGCAGTCACTGAACTCAAACGAAAATTTATAATAAAAATTTTCATTATTTATCCATTAAAAATAAAATTGATTGAAAATCGTGTAATGAGCTGATTAACAAACAAACATAAAAGTTGCAATTAAATATTAAATACAGTTATAAGAGGTTAATTTTTCTTTTTAATGCCAAATTATACCAGCGTTTCCCAAATTTTTTCTATGACGGAACATTTCAAAAATCCTGAAACTTTTACGGAATACCTTGGTTATTTTATAGTAGAGGTGGATATTAATAATAAATTAATTAGGTATGCATGTAAACATTGAATGGAATTAGTTAATATTATAATCTCAAAAATAATTATCAATATATTTAAAAAATAAGTAGTATTAATAATAGAAAAATAAAAAGGTTAAAAAATAAAATTATTTTTAATGTTTGAATTATAATTCCTTATAATTTGTTATTCCAAATATAAATAAACTATTTACCTTTGAATATTTTGGATTATAGAATTTAAAGGAGCGTGAATTAAAGCATCAGACATGGCTGATAAATTTATATCACTGGTAAAATCATAAACATCAGAAAGAGCTGACCATCTAATTAAAAAATATAGAGAGATTATATTAATAGATTTATTCTAAGAACGATTATTTAAATTTACTGTTTGTTCACCATATGAGTTTTCATTTCTTTCAACAATAAAATTTGTTATTTTACTCTAAGAAATATAAATATTTTTCATTGATTTATTTTTCATTGTTGAAACAAATAATAATACTGACTTAATTGTTTTTATTATTGTTGTCAATCTTTTGTTTACACTTTTCATAAAAATATCAGAAAACTTTTATCATTCAAAACTTTTCAAAATACAGAATATACTGCATCAACTGTTTTAGTGACTGGCCGCCAAGGAAGGCCGCACAATACAGGGATCATGATAGAGACGCTGTTAATTTTTTTTTGTCAACAGATGACACCACTTTCCACTCAGAGTGCTAAGTGGCGGACAAAACCAGTGTGTCGCTCTCGACACCTAAATTTTTTGGATATTTATTTACATTTAAATAATCTACTTATTAAATTTTAACGAATTCAATAATAATTAATAGATTTATTAAGCCAAATGTATTATATATAACAAGCGTCATATACAGGGTGTTTCAAAACTATATGTCAGAAATGTAAAGGCAGGTAGTGAGGATCTAAATAAGCAGATTTCATACAGGAATGTGGGTGCAAAAATGCAGCATTGAAGTGTTAGCACGTAAGGCAGTATTAACAACAGGTAAGTGAAATGACAAGTAAAGATAAAGAAAAGCAACAATTTATCAAACAGTTTACAATAGCTGCTCGAAAGAGCGACCACCAACAGCGATACAAGATTCACAGTGGTGGCACATGGTTGGCATACATTAGTAAAAATGTCAGGCATGTCCAGTGGCGCCAAGAAAAATCCCGGGCCCCGGTACCAACCAGGTTTTGGGCTTAATTCTTATTGTTAGGAAGTGGCCCGAGCCCCTCAATCTTCTACGGGCCCGGGGAAAGTGTCTCCTCTTCCCCGCCCTTCTGCGCCATTGGGTATGTCTCACGCATTTCCAGCAGCAACAGACAATCGGGCAAACAGATCTTCTTTACATGTTATGTGACTATCGTACACCATGCTTTTAATGTGACCCCAAAAGAAGAAATTCAAGCACGTCAAATCTGGAGAGCGTGGTGGCCAAGGAACAAGTCCGCTCCGTCCTATCCAATGCTGGCAGTCCAAGACGTGCTAGCACTTCAATGCTGCATTTCCGCAACCACATTCCTGTACGAAATCAGCTTATTTAGGTCCCTTCTACCTGCCTTTACATTTCTGACTTATAGTTTTGAAACACCCTGCATATTAATAGTCAATCGTAGTCATCACCCTGTATGTCTCTTTTTCCGTTGAACCACTATACCGATTTCTATAAATATGGTATCGTCAGAAAGGTCTAATTTTCGGATGTCTACGACAGCCAAAATTATTTGTTGTTATTAAGAAATAAAAATTGTAGTTTGTATTATTATATTATTGTATTGCTGCTAACACTTAACGCCAATAGATGGCGTTAAGTGTTAGCAGCGTAGTGTAACATATGGCTTAACTGATTTCTTAACACCACAGATATCTGCCACGATAACGTCATGTCGCAATGATGACGTCAAATATTATTACATTAACATGACGTCACGATATATCAGTTTTGTCGTGCCATGATGGCGTCATATAGAGGACTGCTTGGAGGTCATCATCCATTAATTTTGTGTCCAATTTTAAAGTTAATTTATTTAGCATACATATCAGGATAACGTAATCGCGAGTCACATTTTATTTCAGCATCGTATGATATCACTATTAATGTTTTACATTATTACGTCATTATGATGCCATCATCGCGCTGAAGATTATTAATAATTATAAATTAAAGCAAAAAATTAAATTAAAATTGTAATTCTAAAAGACAAAATGCACAAGTGGCACTGAACTTAATAATGACCGCCATCTAGTGATTCTTATATGTTTTCCAAAAATTTTTCCAATGATATTCCAAGATCGCTGTGGATTTTGAAAGATCTTATCCACTCATTTATATGATTCCCTACCACTGAGTTCGAAAGTGTATTTCAAGCAAGATTCTTTAAAGTCTTTAAAGTGATATTTTGTTTTGATGTAACACAAAAAATAATTCATAGAAAGATAGTTATTTAGTTCTTTCCCCACAGAAAATATCATTTAATAGAGCTGTGTTCTAACTTGTAAGATTTAATATAAAAATTCTCGAGAGAAATTTTTTTTTGCAAATTAGTACGATATTTTAATTTAAAATACATTTGGTTTAAATATTTTATTACTAAAATAAAAAACTAATAAATATTTTGTATGTAAAACAAAAGCCAGCTGCAACCTTACAAATACTACAACAAATCAGCCGGACCCAGGGGCCCTGGTTTTATAATTAATTTAACTCATGTTTTTTCGTAATATACTTAAGTGATATCCTAAGATTTACAGAGGTGGAAAGTGGTCCTAAGATTTACAGTGGTCTATCTGAAATCTATCGGCCATCGATGCCATGTTTCAGCAGCATTATTGGCCCAGTTAGTACTATTAGCTTTCTTTTTCGATTTCTAATCATTCATTCATTAGAATTGTTTGAAAATCAAGTGAAAATTTTTGGGCATTCTATAATAGCAGAATGCAAGTGCAAGAGAACACTTAAAGATGTTTTAGAACATATGATGTTACGTATCAGCAAAATTATTTTAAATAACTTCATTAAAAGAAGAAATGAAATTTCTGACTCTTCTAAAAATTCTCAAAGAGAATTAAGAAAATTGAATTCTTAAAATAAATTAAGAAAAATTATATATTTTTTATTTTTTCTACGTATTGTTGTATTTGTTTTGTTTTATGTACCTTTTATTTGTTCTATATCACTTTTTTTAATGCGGATATGGAATTTCTTCCTATTTTGTGCATTTCTAGTTCTTTATGTAAATTTCTGACTCTTTTAAAAATTCTCAAAGAAAATTAAGAAAATTGAATTCTTAAAATAAATTACGAAAAGTTATATATTTTTTATTTTTTCTACGTATTGTTGTATTTGTTTTGTTTTATGTACCTTTTATTTGTTCTATATCACTTTTTTTAATGCGGATATGGAATTTCTTCCTATTTTGTGCATTTCTAGTTCTTTATATAATAAATAAATTGTGGATGAATACAAAATGTATAAAAACTGAAATTAAAGTTATTCTTATCTTTAAAGTTGGTCTTTAAAATGATATTTTGTTTTGATGTAACACAAAAAATAATTCATAGAAAGATAGTTATTTAGTTCTTTCCCCACAGAAAATATCATTTAATAGAGCTGTGTTCTAACTTGTAAGATTTAATATAAAAATTCTCGAGAGAAATTTTTTTTTTGCAAATTAGTACGATATTTTAATTTAAAATACATTTGGTTTAAATATTTTATTACTAAAATAAAAAACTAATAAATATTTTGTATGTAAAACAAAAGCCAGCTGCAACCTTACAAATACTACAACAAATCAGCCGGACCCAGTAGGTCACGTGATCTCCAGTTTTCCTCTTCGCGCCCTGGCCCGTTATTCTTGTCAGCCCTGAGGCGAAGCGAATTGACGTCAAAATGTCGTCATATCCGGCGAATGTGCTAGCGAATTCACGTCTTTTTCAAAGCTGAAATGTTTCAGCTTTCTCGCTGGCGAAAAATATTCGCCACCAATCACAGCTAATCCTCTGACGTCAAAGAGCAGCTTATTCAAAGATGGCTGGCGTCAAGTATTAAAAATTTA
Source organism: Olivierus martensii (assembly GCA_000484575.1). Classification (NCBI taxonomy): domain Eukaryota; kingdom Metazoa; phylum Arthropoda; class Arachnida; order Scorpiones; family Buthidae; genus Olivierus; species Olivierus martensii. The sequence goes on from AYEL01065925.1 coordinate 17,024, forward strand.
TAAAGTTTCCGTTGTATGATGGAACCGCCAATCGCACGTTTAACCAATTAGATGTCGTAAAAGATGAATATGGTAACCATGAATCTTTTAACTTTCTAATGAATGAATGATCAAAAAGTTTATAGTCGGATGTACAAACTTGAACCATGTTAATATGATGACCAAATATGGCGTCGATGGCCGATAGTCTTCAGATTGAACCAAAAAAACAATAAGCTCTACCACTTTGTATAATCTTAGAGGTGCCACCTATATATATTACAATACAGATGAGTGGAAAGAGCTTATTGTTTTTTTGGTTCAACCACTTTGTATAATCTTAGAGGTGCCACCTATATATATTACAATACAGATGAGTGGAATTATTTTTCTTCTTAGCAATTTCATATTTTAATAAAAATCAATAAAAAATTAATAAAAATGTGGCAGGATGGCTAGATGTCCCTTTTTCGGTTGAACTACTGTACCGATTTCTATAAATAGGGCCTAAAGATTTAATTTTTGGATGTCTGCAAAAGCCCAAATTATTTGTCGCTATTAATGATTTAAAAATTAAAGAATAGAAATTGTAGTTCTTCTAACAAGACAGAATTTGCATATGGCGCTGTAACGTAATAATGGATGTCATTTTACGATTCCCTCTTGTATTCCCTACACGAGTTTGGAGGTGTTTTTATCATTGTATACAGTACTATTAGATTAAATCACAAGATTATATTTCCGCTCATTTATATGAGCAGAAATGGTGTGGTAATTAAGTAAAAGTGAATAACTTTTTACGTAACTCATTTATTTTTTTAATATTTTGTATTAATATATATAAATAACTGCAATACAACAAATCAGCCGGACCCAGTAGGTCACGTGATTTCCAGTTTTCCTCTTCGCGCCCTGGCCCGTTATTCTTGTCGGCCCTGCTTCACTTTTAGTGACGTCATGCCATCTCCATCTATCTCTACTTCCATGTGATCGCAATAGGACGCCATTTTGGTTACAAAACGCCAGCTTGCCACTCTCTTTACTAGTATGAAATGACATTATATATTGCCTTTATACTATATTTTGCTATAATAAAGGACGTATACAAGTATATAATTTATTTATAACACTACATTTGCATGTAATAAGCTATTATCAATTTAATAATTTAATTATTATTAATATTTTGATAATTTTGCATGGCGGAGATTTTAGCGCTTTACCACTGCCGGGATTTTCTTTCTACGATGATTCTATTAAATTATTAATAGACGGAATCCTTCATTTAATAACTTTAATTAAGGGAATATAAATTATATTAACTTAATAACTTTTCCGATTAAAAATTTTTACCAAAATATTGATGAAAATGATGGAGCTTCTCTTTATCGTTAATAAATAGAATACTGATATGATTATTGAAAGGAATTGGGCAGCCTTTTTTTTATGTAAGGGCCACATTAAAAACTTTCGAACTAACGCGAGTAAATCATGATAATTTATTCATATATGATTATAAATTAACATAGGTATACTTAATGAGACTTCTGGAACTAATGTGAGAATAATATACCCGCAATATTTGGTCGAATATTAGTCATTATTAGTTTTAATTATTTTTAAGATGTGAATCTGTTAGCCGATTTGTTTTTTTTTTTTACTTTTTGCTAAACTCGCACTTAAAAAAATAAAACTGTTTCAAATACATAAGTTGTGGAAAATAACGATAAAATATTTGCTGCATACTTTTTTTTTTTTACTTTTTGCTAAACTCGCACTTAAAAAAATAAAACTATTGCGAAATAAAACTGTTTCAAATACATAAGTTGTGGAAAATAACGATAAAATATTTGCTGCATACTTCCTTAAGTTTGCAAATTTATTTCCTTTGATAAAAGTTTTATAAATTTTTATAAAAGTATACCAAATTTTTTCTTTAAAAGTATCTTTCAAAGCTAAATTGCTTTACATATCTATTGTTTGTTGTTGTGGGTTTTTGGCGCATCAGCAACAAAGGCTATAGTGCACCAGGAAGCTGTAAATGTAGTTTTTTGTCAGGGTTCGAAGCCAGTTCCAACCACGGGCTGCCCCGACGCCCGTGGAGGGGGCTGGATGGTGAAGAACGGGGATCGTGGGGCCGGGCCCAGCCCCCCGAAAAATCTTTTCAGGAGTTACCAGACCCGGGACGCGAACTCGGGTCCTCCTGCGTGGCACGCAGATAGCATTACCACTCGGCCATCCGGCCGCCTTACATATCTATTATCTCCAATAGAAGTTCATTCGCTCATTTTCTATATTTACCCAAAAAGGTGCTGTAAAAATCCGTGTTTTGTTTCTTCAGTTAAGGAATTTTTTATTTTATTTATTTTATAATATTTTGTGCGACACGGGCCGCGGGTTGCCCATCCCTCCTATAGACCATGGATGTATAATACATCAATGCTATAGACTAGTCATACTCAACTTTTTTCCCGGGCCACATACATTTGTTTGCTACATCGAGCAGGCCGCAACACGCTGTATCAGCAATTGGAGCAACATTTTGTTGTTGTTGCAACGATTTCTCGAAGAAAGCTAATTTTTCACGTCTTATTAGTCTTTAATAAGACGTGAAAAATTAGCTTTCTTCGAGAAACTGAGTGAGCAAAAGTGTCATTAACTGATATTATGTATAATGACCATCAATGTTATATTTTTAAAATGATACTTTCTGGACAAATCAAACACGTTGCTCAACCTTTTTTATTCGAAAACAAAATATTCCTCTTCCCAGTTTTCTCGAAACACGCGTTTTCATCAGATATTTTTCGTTTGTTATTTGAAGACATCATTATCGGTGTTTAAATTATAGTTTGATATAAAATAGTACGTTACAAAATAACTATAAGCTTTACGAATTACTTAAGATAAAAAAACTATAATATTTATTTATAAATATTATAAATAAGTATTAATAAGGGATTTTATATAATTTATAAATCACTATAAATCCCTTATAATTTAATTGACAATCAGTTGTTTCGTTAATTTCAAGATTTTTAAAAAATTTAAATTCTTGACTGTGCGTTTTGGGCCGCGTGTGAAAGCTTGGCGGGCTGCAGGTTGAATATGGCGGCTATAGACTGAGCAATAGAACTAATAATTATAGCGTTATCTAGCGACATATTGATTATTATTCTAAAGCCAACCTTGTCATATTCCATATTTATACTGTGTTCTTGCTTTAAAAATTGATCAAATGCCTAACATTTTTTGGCAGATGACTAAATTTGGAAATAAATTTGTTTTTGATAATTTTAATTAAATTAAATTAAAAAGGTCATAGTATTAAAACGAATACTTTCATATGATTATCATCATTAATGCATATTAAAATTTTATGAAAGATTCGAAGATTTAAAAAGTGAGAAGATAAATGATTTTTTCTGGTCTTCCTTTAAACAAGACAGAGGTGATTGGAGCTGATTACGTTTCCTTTTTAAATTATAATTTTTGTCTAGAAATCTGAAGATGCGTTTTATGTTACTTCTATTAGTGCAACTTATGGCGCAACAACCATATCTTAGTATTTTCTTTGCACCAAATGATACAGAAGGGTCATCAATCACGTTCTCAATAAATACAATATTCATATTGCTCAATCTCAAATATAAACGTCCATAAGATCGCTTCTTGTAACCAAAATGGCGCTCATATGTGGCCGCCATGCCACATATGGGCATGGCGGCCACATATCTTATCCGTGAGAATGGAGTGAGAGCACTCCCTTAAGGTTACTCTCGTAACCGCGAGCTATCTAGCGACACCTTCTACAGGCTGTCCATCTCTGCGGAGGGGTCAACCGGATTTTAAAGGAGTGGGATCGACGGGCAGCGCCCGGACTTCCATGTTCCTTGTCATAAATATTTCCAAGGAATGGGACCCGAGACTCGAATCCGGGTCTTCCCGGGGTGAAAAGCCGAAGCGTTTCCAAATGGCCAATTCGGCATTGCGATGATCCCCTCACATCACGCCAACATTAAGCCACATAATCTCCAATTCTTTTTCCCCAAATAATTTGTTTTGTACTTTCCCGAATTTATAGAATTTATCTTTAACAAAATTTTTGTTTGATTTTAATAAAATTAAAAAATACAAATGTTTTTAAGTATATTAATGAAAATAATTATTTTATGCATTGTCAGATTGTAGAATCTCATATTAGGTATATTTGAAATTTTAAAATAGTTGATTCATAAATCCGATCTTAAGTAGGCCTATACAGTATTTGTTTATTGTCGATAGGATAAATTTTGCAAGCAGTGTGTCGTTCTAGTCATAAATTTTTACATCGGCGTTTGCACAACAGCACTTGTCTAGTATTTCTGAATACAGTAATTTGATATATTTTGATTTTCTAAAGTGCCGGATTAAAAAGAGTTTACCACAGATTTTAAAATCTATGGAGTTTAATGTTATGAAATATACATATGAACATTGTCAGCATATTAAAACTCATTTTACTTTTTTGGTTGAACAGTCAAGGTCGGTTCCCACTAGAGTCCGTTTCCGTCCGGGAATCTGTGCAATAAAGTCCTTACCGAATTGCGCAAACTCGGCGCCGACGGACGGAAGAACGGAAAAGGATTCGAATTGAATAGACTATAGTCGACATCATCATAAGTCAGTATTGAGTGTATGGGAGAGTTGACGTTCCTTTGTGTCACTACGCAAGATTATATAGTTCACTAAACTAATCACGAAATTACAGTAAATTGTGCCATTTAATTGCAACAATTAGAGAGTTTTCAGGAAGATTATATGATTTTATTAAAGTTATTTCGCAACAAAACGATCTGTTATAAATATATCCCGCAAAGTTTTCTATCACATTTTAACAATGCGAAAATATGCACACTTCCCGGAAAGGATGTCTTCTTACTGGTGGTATTACCCTTTAAACTAAAATCGACTGTTACGCGCCTTAATACACAGTTACAAACTTGTGAATAGACTGCTCCCATACACTCAATACTGACTTATGATGATGTCGTCGACTATAGAAGTCTATTCTATCCGTCTTTGTAGAATCCATCAACCAATCGCATTCGAGAGGACATCGAAGGAATTATTTTGGCAGTGTAAGAAAATCCTTGCTTATGGGATAAAACAAAAAAATGAATATAGAAACTGTTGTTGCAATTTAATTCATATAGTAATTTTCTAAGAACTTTTTGAATTTTACGATCGATTTCTTTTTGCAAATATTTTCGACCACTGCTCTGTCACTGAGGATCGTCTTTCTCTCTATTTGATCTAAAATATTGATACAATAAACTGCCAGTTTTAATTATAAGTTCGACCGTCATACACATTAAAGAGATTATTTCCGTTCCTTTATCTTTTGCATATGCTATCGACGCTAAACAATTCACATTCCCAAACAGCACGGTCATCCATTTTGTTTGTATAAACCACTTTCTTATAAACTTGTTTGTGATTGCCTCGCTCTGGAATTTTTCTTGTTTTAGCTCATTGGCAAAACGGATTGATGTACGGATAGTAGTGTGAATGACGGAGAGACGGAGACGGTACGTAGCTCTAGTGGGAACCAAGCCTTAAAAGGCCTGTTTCCACTTATGTTTCCACTGAATGCGCTGTGCGGGACTCACAGTACATGGTGAATAGCGCACTTGTGGACACATGAATCTGCGCAGACAAATAGTGCGCTGTCCGCTTTACGCTGACATCTAGCGGTAGTAGTGTTCCCAAATTTTCTTTACAATCAAAAGTATTCCGTAACTTCGAAAAGGTTAGGAACCACTGATATATATTGTAATCAGACTGACTGAATTACAATTGATAGAAATTATTTGATCTTTTTGAACTTATTAAAGTATAAAATCAGGAGTTTATTAATATTATATCATGATGACGTCATCTGTTACATCATTATGAGATCGTGGAATCTTCAACACCCAGAATTTGGATAAAATCATTATCCAATAATTTATTAATTATTGCATTTAGAATCCATTGGCTTTTTAATAAACAAATTATTAATAATAATTATCATTTATTATCTCCATGTTATTCTCAAATTACCCATCAATAACAATTATCAAATTATCGATTATTATTAGTATAGTGCGTCACAGTTTTCCATTCTATGAACTTTTTTCTTATAAACTTAATTGAGAATGAAGAAATGGTCAAAATTATTATTATGAATATTTCTATTACATTATTTTTATTACAATATTTTTTTCTTTTTTCATTTTAATGAACTTCCAATTACAAAACGGAAATTATGCAATTTTTATTCTAAATAAAGAATAAAAGTATGATATAGTATTAACACATTTTTAACATTAAATAAACAATAAAAAGCAGGAATATTAATTATTTTAACTTCCGAAATAAAAGGTGATTATAAACAAAGTTCGGCCATCTGATTACACTTTGCTAATTCATTAAGAGATGTATAGATTTACAAAATATTTTATATTAAGCCATTTCAGTTTCTGCCCATTTTAAAATAAAATTACAATGAAATTATTTAAATATTACACAATGCAACTGTGTGTAATATTTAAATTTCATTATTTATAAAATCATCATTAATATTTTGTATTTTAAGATATATGCATTTTTAACTCTATGATGAAATTTATTCCTTTTTTCATGAATAAATTTTATTATTAAAAGGTAACAATATTTAATTATTAAGTTTTAGATGTGTCTCACCAAAGCAACTTTATTGACAGTTATACCAAAATAATGTTTTCAGCTAAAGATGATATATTGATGTAATTTGTGAAACATGTTTTTTTAACTCTGATACTTATTGTACGATTTTGTTAAATGTGAGAAATAATTAATGATATGATTTATAGTCAATGTAATTTAGTTTCAAAAATTCCAAAACTATGCAATTGTGTCGTTTTTAATTTAAGCATTTCTTATAAGCAATTACTGTTTAATATCTGAAATATATTAAATGCTATCAATATTATCAAGCTGATATTGCCAACGAATAATTTTATTAAGTAGGTTGGTTCAGTTTGCTGTTTTGTTTCCAATGTAATTTTCATAGCGTTGCTGCTAGGAATGTTTTTTTGGTATAGACATACTTTTATACAATTATGAAAATTTTATTTACAAATTTGATTATTTTCATTATTTCAGTATTGCTATCGAATCAAGATTTAGATGATCAGCCAACCATTCCATCTCCGATTGGACACAGACCTTTGCAAAAAGAATTGGTTCGTCGCCACAGTTTTGGTTTATTAGAACCGTTTTTATCCATCCACTCATCAGAATCTGAATGCGATGGTTCTAGTACAGAACCAACAAGTACAGGAACAACTTGCAGCACAAGAAGAAGTAGCGCTGTTCCGGGTGACTGTCCAAGGAAAAGTTTCAGTAGTAGAGGCACAGTTTATACGGAAAGCAACGAAACAGAAGAAAGTATTTGTTCCGAAAGTCACGATCTCTTTTATCCTTGTTTTCTTTCAAACAGAACATTACTCAGTAAAAGACGAGGTTCCCTTCCTACAGACATTCCAATTTCATTAATGTGTCGTGTCCCTCCTGTGGCAAGTACAACTAGTAACAGAACAAGACTTCCATCCAAACCTTCGTTTGAAGAGCTAAAGAGGGGCTGTGGTGACGATGTTAAGTCTCCAGATATAGACTGGGATCAGACGAGAAGGCGAGGTTCGGCGGGTGAAATATTGTGCGCCCTAATAGGGTCAGCTAGAACATTCGCAACATTACAGGGTATTGTTACAGCATCGGCCGATAATGTTCCAAATTCTAGCACTGCTCAACCATCTACCCACAGTCTTCCCAGAAGGGGATCTGGTGGACTAGAATTGTTTAGTGGATTTTGGCGCTCAAGGACAACAGACATATCTGCCGATCCCTTACCATCAACAGGCCGTTTTATATTACCGAGGCAATCGTACTCAGTTGATTCGCATTATCCTGAATCGTTTTTTAGAGGATCCAGAAGTGATCAGCAGCTCTGTACAAATGTATCCTTACCTCTTGTCAACCAAGGAGGTACCTCAGGGATCTCTGCCATCGAAGAGCGACTGTTGTGCCAACCACGAAGAGGTTCTGTCCCTTTAGAAGTATCGTTTCTTTCCCTTCTAACAGGTAACGTATCACTAAATATAAAAATTATAACTATTTTACTTTCAAGTAATTACCAAAATATCTTATAGGTAAAACTACCTACCGAGACAAGTGATTCCAAAAAAACCCAAGATCTCACCATTACCTCTATCTATGCAAGTCCACCATCTGCGTAGTCCTATGCTTTCCATTATCTTCATTTTCCTGGAAATTCCTACATTTTCCAGAAATATTCACCTTATGCATTGCGAATATCTTAAATTTGATTTTGTTCATTTATCTGTCAAGCAATCCGACAACAGAATACCATTCACCAACTTTCCCAAAATGTCGTTGATGGATGTATATCTGTAATATTGTAATAATGAGTAAAAAGTACTCTTATGTTGTGCATTTGGACATTGTAAAAAAACAAAAAAAAAACTTTCTTCTGAGTGTAGTCGGTGTCGTGTTCTCGACAAGATTGCTGGTATGTATGAGTCAGTAAACGTAATGAGAAATAATTTTTGTTGCTGTTGTATATTTTTATTTTTGAAGAGTAATTAAATCTTCAATAAAGAAACTGCCACATTATATCTAAAATTTTTGAAAGGTAGCCAAGAAATCGACTTAACATTTGAAATACACTCGGCCTTTTTTTTATTTTTAACAGTCTTTATATATAATTCTTCTAATGACTGTTCCTATACTATAAATTGAATTTTTAGAATATCTAATCAAAATGTCCGAACACAGTTGAAAAATGTTTACGTAACGAAAATTTAAAAGTTCATATTTTTGCACATGGGAAACTTGTTTTCCAATATCAATTTAATTTAAATTCATTAATTAGATGCTATAGTGTATCGGCTAGCTTAAGATCATAGACGCCATATAGTCGTCTGTCAAGATAACTTGCCTGCAAAACATTAATAATTTGCAGGCAAAATATCGATGAAAAACATTTTTTCTTCTTCACTATTAATATAGTGGATGTAGCTAATGTTTTTTTTTTCTTCCAAGAAAGAGAGATGCTGATTATGTGATTAACGAAACGACGAGTGTTGTTATATAATAATCGGGATTGAATATGTGCCGCCCGATCTCCACATGGAGAGGAAACTAATATAGATGTACTAAGTCTGTAAATGATGAAACGAAGTCCACTGCGATTCCGAAGGTTGTCCGCGCAATGAGGTATGACGGTAAAACAATACATTTTGTTCGGAAAATTCTTTAAAGATAAAATTTTTTTATGAAATAGGAAGGTTTCTAGATAAAAGGAAAAAAATTAAAACTCAAAGTTAAAATTTTCATTTAATAATCTAAAAATCCGGTTCAAATATGAAATATCATTAAAAGAATCTCGTAAAAAAGGAATATTAAAATAAAATAAAGCCAATTATATTTATTTGGAATGCTTCTACTTAAGATATTCTCATACTGAAAAGTATAAGGTATATCTTATTTTATTGCAGCAACTAGCAAATGCCAAAATATTTGCAAATTTTGTATCAACTTGTTGGTTGTACCTCTGTATTATTTTTAAGATCACTCTTAAATTCATACAACATGGGATAATTAGAAAAAATAATGATTATGGAAATACATTTAACATAATTGCATTCCCATAATCTATTGTAAAAAACTGATTGTAGATCCTAAATCTTTTTTGTAGTTTAAATCAAATCAATTATTTCAGATAAGAAAATATAAGTAATTATATTTAATATTGGTCAAAATAATGGATGTTCCCGAAAAAAGTTTCAAACGCTGATATTAAAGAATTCTTAATTGGCGTTTATTATAAAAGATCTTGAACAACAAACGCTTTTTGCAGGCAACTTAAAGAACATAAAATCTTTTATTACAATAACTCAAGCATTTAAAATTAACAATAATAAAATAATAAACAGCGAATAGGTATTGAAATATAATATTTGTATAATTTCATATAATAATTATATATTTTCGATACTTAGGGGTACTTATATCATCTAACAATAGATTCCATATTTAAGCTATTTTCGATTTATGAAATCAATTTAACATTGGTTTGATAAGTAATAGTTATCAAGAAAAAGCTTTTATTTTCCTCAAGCGTTTTAGGTTGAAATCTTCAAATATTTACATTCATTACAATAACTCAAGCATTTAAAATTAACAGTGAATAGGTATTGAAATATAATATTTGTATAATTTCATATAATAATTATATATTTTCGATACTTAGGGGTACTTATATCATCTAAAAATAGATTCCATATTTAAGCTATTTTCTATTTATGAAATCAATTTAACATTGGTTTGATAAGTAATAGTTACCAAGAAAAAGCTTTTATTTTCCTCAAGCGTTTTAGGTTGAAATCTTCAAATATTTACATTAGCTTATTTTTATATACCAATCGGAATTATATTTTTTTATCTTCAAATAAGTTATTACAGTGGTACCTTGGTTAACAGTGGCCTCGGATAACGACGGCTTTGGTTAACGACGAGTTTTGACAGAAAAATGTTTTGCTTAACGACGTATGCTTTAGTTAACGACTCCTGATTATGTGAACTTCCGACAAAATAGAGTTCTGTAATATTTACATTAGCTTGTTTTTATATACCAATCGGAATTATATTTTTTTATCTTCAAATAAGTTATTACAGTGGTACCTTGGTTAACGGCGGCCTCAGGTAACGACGGCTTTGGTTAACTACGAGTTTTTGCAAGAAAATGCCTTGGTTAACGACGCATGCTTTAGTTAACGACTCCTGATTATGTGAACTTCCGACAAAATAGAGTTCTGTAAAACAGCTCGTCATCGCATCACGTGATTAATTAGCTCAGTCAATCGTTATTTTTTTTAACAATCAATTCAAATCCGACAATATCATTATTAAAATTAATAAAATTATCTGTAAATATTATAAATCTGAAATGCCTGAGCGCACGTGTACACTTATAACACGAGAACGACTGAATAGATTTTTTTTAAACAACTTTTGTTCTATTAGGGGATTTAGGCAGGGAGGCCTTAAGATAGGTATTGATTATTAGAAATTTGTTTTTTTTTAATTATAATTGGCGTAAATTACTAGATAAAGATCAAAGATGGAAGATCAACATTATTTGAACCACCTCATTGGGTTACAGTGACCACGTGACATGTTAGCTGACAATATCATTAGATTACTAAGATCGTCTGCTTAGTAACTGAGCAGTCTCATTGGATCATAATGAACATGTGATTCTTGAACGTAACCATTATAATCCAACGAAATAATATACAGTTCAATGCTCATATCGAGCATTGAACTGTATATTATTTCGTTAAATTATTGAACTTAAGCTTTCATATTAAAAAATTTTTAAGGTATTTTTTAAATATTTTTCTAATTTTCTATTGATTACAGCTTACATTACTTTATTTAGCCTAATATACTTAAGTTAAACTTTGATTAGGCTTAGTGACCACGTGGTACTTATGTTAAACTTTGGTTAGGCTTAACGACCACGTATTATTCGCAGATATGATTATTAGAGATATCTAATCTATATTATATTATATATAATATATATAAATCTAAATACCTGTGCCTGTATGTTCAATTATAAGGCAAGATAA
>AYEL01065927.1:0-52971 GCA_000484575.1 Olivierus martensii
TTCCCGAGGCAGGCAGAGTGCCCCTTTACCCAACAAACACGTGTCGCGTAAAGGGTGATGCAATTTTGAAATTGTTTGAATACACTAAAAGCTAGTTTCGTAATTTTTTTGTCAGGAAATTTATTTTTGCAAAATTTTTAAAGCTAAAAGCTTTATTGCACTAATGCCCATTTTTGAAAGACATTGTAAAATTGGGCATTAGTGCAGCCATTTGCTTCTGGGAAATTGTAGTCATGCCTACTTTACTCTGTGACATTGATATTAGGTGCCATCTAGGGTCCAATTAGATAAAAGAAGAGAATATTATAGCTCTTTATATAGGAGAGGAAACAATTTTTGTTTATGTTAAGTTTTTTTTTTTTTGATATAAATTAGAAAAATTATAAAAAATTCAAATAAAAATAATTGAAATGAAGAAAAATAAAGTTAATGAATATAAATTATTAATTAAAATAACAATATTTCAATTAATTTATATTATTTTCAAACTAATTATTGGATTGTCTGAAAAGTCATGACGCATTTTCGTAACAGATGTGATTGTTCATTTTTGGAAGTAGTAGAGTTATTCGCATCTATGTTATTGTAATGTCATTTAATAGCTGATAGTTTTAGCTTAATTTAAAAAAAAAAATTGATCCATTTGACAAAAAGAAAATTGGAATTAATTAAATATTTGAATTATTCATTATCAAATTTATCTAGACAGTGTTATATATATATAAAATTATAGTTTGTAAACTGTTCCTCTATAAATTTTTATGAATTAAATTTTGTTGATTTTAAATATGCTGCAAATCAACTAATGAAATACAAATGATTTTTTGTATATTAGTTTCTGCTTTCTGTATTATTTTACAAATATGATATTTAAAAAAAATTAGACAAATGAACATTAATTACCATAAATCAATGCTACATATTCATAATTATGGCATTTCATCCACAAATGTAACTATACAATACAGTATTACTGGGTTTATAGTAAATATTTCACTGTCTGTTATGAAATGTGAAAAATCAAAATGGCTGACCAGGAAATGAAAGTAGCATATATTCTGGCCACCATAAAACCATTTCATTTGAACATTATGTAAATATCTTTCATTTTCAGGATATGACTGAGGAAATATTTTATCTATATAAAAGCACATCTATTTATTTGCCAAGGAAGATGAAGATTTTACTATACAATACAGTATTACTGGGTTTATAGTAAATATTCCACTGTCTGTTATGAAATGTGAAAAATCAAAATGGCTGACCAGGAAATGAAAGTAGCATATCTTCTGGCCACCATAAAACCATTTCATTCGAACATTATGTAAATATCTTTCATTTTCAGGATATGTCTGAGGAAATATTTTATCTATATAAAAGCACATCTATTTATTTGCCAAGGAAGATGAAGACTAAAATTGGAAATAAATTTTTTTTTATTGAAGATAATTTGACTATGAATTAATCACTAGGTCATCATCTCTTCCTTTTGAAATGTAAATTCATTTATAATGATACAGATAACTTTCTAATATCGTATTTCCTAGTTTTATATTATTATTGTCCAATTTTTGTTAAATAAAAATTCTTTATCATTTAAATGACAAATAATTTCTTTATTATTATAATTTGTTTCATTTTAAAGGTTATGCTTTCATTTCTTTGAAATAAATAAATAAATTTCTTAAGCAAAAATTATTGTTTTATTTACCTTTATTTATCATTACTATAGTAAAATTTCATTGTTGAGAATGTAATCCTTGGTTTTACCATTACTATGAAAAAATAATTACCTGCTTTATGAGTTTTTGCTTTATGAGCCTGCACTAGAAATGAATTAGCTCAAAGTTAAGAACTATCTGTATAAGAATTTTGGATAATTTACTATCCTTTCTACTTCCACAAATGGAATGATATTATATTCTATTTACATATCAAAAATGTGTTTCTAGCAACAAGTCATTGTTTGATATATTAAAACCGAAATTTTTCAATATATATAAGCATAAACTGGTATACTTAAGATAAATTTGAATAAATTCCTCAAATATTATATATATATATATATACACACACACACACATACATACAGAATGATTCAAGTGTCATGCCCCAAAGGAAATGCTTTGTTCTGTAAAATTTTTTTTAAGTCAAAAAATTGCTATGTATGCATATGTGGATCTGTGTTGAGGAATGTCTGTATATGTTTTATATATTGTAGTGAAGTATTGATTGCACATGCTATATAATTATTTGTCTTCACAAAAAGCATGTTTTATCTTGACACCAAAATTTTATAAAGTACAGTAGTTTTCTCAAAAATATTATGAGAACAAAATACATAAATGTTTTAAGTCATGCAAAAAATACTTAGTGATGAATAAAGAATTAAAAGATCAAGTTAAGTAAAAAATCATGCAAAAGGAATACTGAAATATTTTGAAAAATTATTTAAATCTTAAAAAAAATTTAATGCTTTTGCAAAATATTTTGTAATAATCTGAAATTAAACATTATATTGCTATAGTAATAATAAAAGTAAAAAAATGAGATACAGAATATTTTATATAATTTATTGGCTAAAAAAATATTTTTGAATGCACTAAAAAAATTTTCAAAGCTAAAAACTTTTACAAATTATCATCTTCATAATTCCATAATTAAATATTACAAAATTGTTAAAATTAATATTTTTCTGAAAAATCATTCATTGATATAAAAAGAAAAAGTAATTTTTTTGTCTTTTTTTCTTTTGTATGGTAACCTTGGTGGCTAAATTTTGATTGCCCCTTTCCACTCAAATAGAGTACTAAGGGAGCCGTTCGGAAAAAGTAATTTTTTTGTCAGGAAATTTATTTTTGCAAAATTTTTAAAGCTAAAAGCTTTATTGCACTAATGCCCATTTTTGCAAGACATTGTAAAATTAGGCATTAGTGCAGCCATTTGCTTCTGGGAAATTGTAGTCATGCCTACTTTACTCTGTGACATTGATATTAGGTGCCATCTAGGGTCCAATTAGATAAAAGAAGAGAATATTATAGCTCCTTATATAGGAGAGGAAACAATTTTTGTTTATGTTAAGTTTTTTTTTTTTGATATAAATTAGAAAAATTATAAAAAATTCAAATAAAAATAATTGAAATGAAGAAAAATAAAGTTAATAAAGTTAAATTATTAATTAAAATAACAATATTTCAATTAATTTATATTATTTTTGAACTAATTATTGGATTGTCTGAAAAGTCATGACGCATTTTCGTAACATATGTGATTGTTCATTTTTGGAAGTAGTAGAGTTATTCGTATCTATGTTATTGTTATGTCATTTAATAGCTGATAATTTTAGCTTAATTTTAAAAAAAATTGAATCATTTTTTTTTTTTACAAATTTTACAACAAGTTGAAGATGGAAGACCAAACTTTGGATTTGGCCATATTTTATTGTTTTACTTCTGCAAAGGGAAAGATGTGCATCAAGCTTGTGAAAAGTTACATAAAGTTTATGGTGACAATGCTCTATAAGAACATCAGTGCCAACAATGGTTCAGGAAATTCTGTGCTGCCATTTAGCCATTTAATGAACATTTTTACGTAAAGGGAAAGATGCGCATCAAGGTTGTGAAAAGTTACATAAAGTTTATGGTGACAATGCTCTATAAGAACGTCAGCGCCAACAATGGTTCAGGAAATTCTGTGCTGCCATTTAGCCATTTAATGAACATTTTTACAGTAACTTTTATTTAAATTTGTATTCATCAGTTTATCGTTAAATAAATTCAAATAATGCAGATTTTTTGATCACTGTTAGGTTAGAATTCAGCTTCAAATAAAAAATTAAATGTATTTCAAATTATTCACCATAATAACAATTAAATATTATTGTATACTTTAAACTAGAGGACTGTAGGTTACTTTGAATTAACTGATATTAATTTAATGAGGTTTTATTGTATAATATTTTATCTGTCTGTTTATAATTTAAGAGTTAAAAATTTCACAACTTTCAAACTGTGCATATGATTTTATATTATACTTGAAATAATTCTCGACTCTTTTTTTGTCTGTTTATGATTTAAGAGTTAAAAGTACAACTTTCAAACTGTGCATATGATTTTATATTATACTTGAAATAATTCTCGACTCTTTTACTTTGTTTCTTCATTCCTCATAATTTTTAAAATTTTGCAATTTTTTTCACTTCATTTATACATTATACCTTTTACAATGTATTTAAAAAATTGGGAGGCATATTTTTTCACTATTTTTCCATAATTTTGATTTAAAATAAGATATGCATAGATTAGTAACTATCAACCATGCATCTGGTCTTTCTTATGAAATGAAAGGATTCTTTAAAGTTTTGTCTATAATAAAGTTTTAAATAATATTTTAAATTCAAAACTGCATCAGAAAGAAATGGATAATCAGCTAGTTATTAATAAATATCATAAGTAAAAGAGTATATTACTATTTTTCATTATATCATTATTCCTAATGATGATATTATAATGAGAAATAGTAATTTTATAGTTTTGCATACATAAATATCTAGCAACAGTATTCATAAAAGTGCAGAGGAAGATGCTTTAAATAATGAATAATTCATCTGTTTTCAGCATATAATTATCATTGCCATATATTTATTAGAAATATTAATTTTCAGCCAGTTAAAACTATTTTTAAAATTATTGCTTCTTGAGTGAATTTAATCTGGAAACTTAAAAAAAAATCTATTATTATATGCAATTTTAATCATTTACCTAGATTAAAATTTTTTTTCTTAAATTGAATCCAAATTATTTTATTATTATATATAAACTATTTTAGTAATAAAAATCAATATATAATGAAACATAAAATACAAAAATTGCAGAATTGAAATCAATTCATAATTGGCAACCATGATTGTTTTCTATCACCATCCTATAAAAAGAATGATAAAATGTTACTTGATTAATGGATGATCTATTAAGTCTGTAAACATGGAAATGTAAACAATCTCTGACTAATAGTTGAAAATAAGAATATATTTTTTGATAGATCTACAAATTTAATATTCTACCATTTGAAAATCAATATTTTATAAATTTTTAAAGATCCTATTGATTTTAATTTTTTTATTGCAACCACTATATTCTAGGTTTGTTTTTACAATATGTTATTTTATATCAGCAACTGTTACTTTTATTAATTTTAAAAATCATTGTAAATTTAACAATGTAATGCATACAAAATTAATATATAAAAATATACTGATTTACATGAAACTTGATTATACTAAGTATAATTATCAAAAAATTTTGAATGTAATTACAGAACATACAAAACAATGAAATTGTTTACTTTAAAACTACAATATAATTTCATTTTAATTTATTCCTAAATATAGTTAATTAAATATATTTTGAATAAATATTATAGAATAATTAATATATGGATATTTTATAAAATCTCTTTAACCCCCTATTACAAAAACATACCTATAACAGAAACTGTATGAAATTTCAAAATACCTTCAAATCAGAACTTCTACTGCATTTTATTTGTCACACTTATTTTTCTAATTATTTAAAACTAATATTGTTTTCTACAAACTTAAGAAATAACTAAAATAAGCTATATTTTAAACTATTAAATGTAGAAATGTGCTAGTTTACACATATCTGTAATTCATATTTTAACTTAATACAGGTAATTCTCAGTTTACAAGTTCCTGAATTTATGGTTTTTTTTTTTTCAAGTATGAAATATGAAAAAATTGAAAATATGAACTTTATTTGCAATAAATAAATGCTAAACATTCATAAAAAGACTTTTCAAACAACATACATGTTTGTAGTAAAAACTCTATTGTCTGCTATGAAATCAAAAAAAATCAAAATGTGACCAAAAAGCAAAACTAGCATGTCCTCTGGTTTTATTAACATATTATGTAAATAACTTCCATTCTCAGTTTCTGTCTAAGGCAGTAGTTCATTTATACAAAAGATCATCTACTTATCTGTTAATAATAATGAGAAAAAATTTTTTTCGCATTTATGTGACAAAATAATTTTATTATTATTATAATTTGCTATTTCTTTAGATAGCTAAATCATTAAACTATTGATTACTTTTACTTAATTTTATTGTAGTCAAATTGCATTGCTGAAAATAAACCCCTGATTTTAACATTATGTCTATGAGAAACCGATTCTTGGTTTATAAGTTCTTATTTTATGAACAATAGACAGGTCTGAATTAACTTGTAAAAGTTGGGAACTACCTGTATTTTTTAAACTAAAAAAATTTGAGTGAATACTTCAATAAGAGATTAATTTTTTAATATTTCAATCCCAACTGATTTTGAATGATTTAATTTTAATTTGAAGAAAAAATATTATAATAATTTCTAATTAAAATTTGTTTTATTGAAAATAAATCAAATATTGTATGAAATTTGTTATCTCATAAATAATAATGTAAACATTTTAATAATTTAAAATACATGTTTAATTTCCAGAGTCAATTTAATCTTATTTTGATATTTAGTACTAGAAAATATTCTTAATTAGTTTGATAAATACTAATTTTAATGAGGTAAGAAAATTATAAAATACATTAAATAAAAATTATAAATAAGATCTTTTACACATTATCTCACCATGCTTTTCTGGGCAATATTTCTTTTGGGTCTTTGAGGTGGTGATTTATTTCCAGACATAGAAAATTTTTCTATTTTTGTTTCTTGCTTCATGGCTGAACAACTATATATAAAGTTTTTAATTCTGTAAAAACAATTAAAATAATATTTGTATTCTATTATAATGATATCAAATTAATATCTATATTTCAAAAATTGTTTAATTTGTATTATTGATTAATGTTTATATTAATATCCACTCATTCAGAAACACTGATCCATAATATATTCCATATTATGGATCAGTGTTTCTGAATTGGTATGCTCGCATGGAGATAAAAGTATATTTTAAGTCTTAGAATATATTTTTATCCTTAAAATATTTTGCGGCACCTCTTGCTGATTTTGTAGCATATCAGTTGGGAAACACTATTATGGATCATAATTTATTTAATAGTTCTATAAATTCCATTATATTTCTTAAAATTCAATTATCAATGTTAAATTAACAAAATAGTTTATGGAAAGAAATACTTATCTCAGAATTCATTTTGGCACATAAATGAATAAATTATGTGTTACAATGATTATACTTATGACCATTATTACCATGAAAAATAATTCTTAAAATTCATAAATGAACATTATCAGTTAATATGTGCAATGGCACAGTGACACAAAAACATTCTTCTGGTAGCTAAATGTATAGAGGTTTAATCATTAGAGAAATGAAGAAAATGAAAAGAACACAGAACAAGTAGGAGAACAGATCAAAAGGGTTCTACAAAAAGAAAGAATGATTGAATACTAGAATGAAAAAAAGAACTTTTTAGTCACATCTTACAGTTCATTGGTCAGATGATGAGTGATTTCTACCCTCACTCATAGCTGTATTCCATGAAGATATTTCAAAACAGGAATGTGTATCATCAATCAGATTGGTCAATGCAACTTAAACTTGCACTAATCCATCTACCAACATCTGA
Source organism: Olivierus martensii (assembly GCA_000484575.1). Lineage (NCBI taxonomy): Eukaryota > Metazoa > Arthropoda > Arachnida > Scorpiones > Buthidae > Olivierus > Olivierus martensii. The sequence continues at coordinate 7,609 of AYEL01065927.1, forward strand.
AAGCATTTTTTGAATTATAATTCTTATTAAATGTTTTTGGTACTACATAAACTATTTTATTTTTTGTGTTATCAAAATAATTTTGATGGCAGCTTATTTTAATATATATTATGGTTGATTTTATTTAAATTTACCTTCATTTCATAGTCAATTTTAGTATTTTTAAGATAAGCAATGAATTTTCACAAACAGAGGTGCTATTTATAATACAGATAGTTTTCGACTTATAATGATGATGTCATTGATAAATTGTAATTGATCAATATAATTCACACTGGTTTGGATCCCTGAAAAATGATCTGATATATGGGAAACCTCTTTTTTTGTTTGGTTCTTATAGTTTTGTGTTCATTAGGTTTATTAAAATAATGTATAGTGTCCTAGTAAACATTAGTAGTGAGAAATCCATAAATTTCAAGTATTTACAACTTACGATTGCTTTGACCTATGACAGGTTTTGAACTGAATCCTGTCATAAGTCAAGACTACCTATATTAATTTTTTGCAAATATAAGAATGTCTTTTCAAAAATAATTATATTATAGGAACAAGTTATCTTTAATCTACACCAGTGGTGGCCAATCCCATGCCCATGGACATAAATGCACCTGCGGTTGGTCTGTTATGTGCCTGCAGCAAGATTTCCAAAAAATTAATTTAAAAATAATATTTTTTAGCTTTTCTTAATCATACGAAAATAATTTCAAAATAAGTAATAATAATTTTATTTCCATCTGTTTTTTAGAGTTTGAGCTTACTGCAAATCTATTAAGATATCATTTCTATCTACTGAACAAGAATTGTAATTTACAAAATTATAAAAAATAAATTATAACTAAAAAATGTAGTCTAAATGCTTTTAACATGTCCAGACTTAGCACAAAAACCTTTGATCTATCGACAGCAGTTGGCATGATACGAGGTTGTGCGGGAAATGGCTTGTGTGGACTCGGTTTGCATCATTTGCATTCGTGCTGAAATGTGTAGGTATGATGACGATGCAATGGTTTATTAGGTTTGTAAATTGATATTAATGACAGAATTGTATATTATCTATTGAATAGTTGTTTCCAATAATTTGCAAATTTATTAAAGTTATTTTTGGATAAAAATACTTATTTTTAACAAAAAAAAAAGAACTCTACTTAACAGTCATGTGCCCACTGCACTGTAAAAATTTTTCAAAAAAAAAAAAAAAACTCTACTTAATGGTCATGCACACACCGTGCTGTAAAAAAAGGTCATGCGTCCACTATGCTGTAAAAAGTTTTTCATTGCACACTTGCTTTCGAAAAGGTTGGCCACCGCTGATTTACTCTATTTTAGCAGTATTAGAGAATAAAGCTTCTGTAATATTACAGAACATACTTTTGTTGCTTAGAAAATGTTTCTAATATATAATGTCTATTAAAAGCAAATTTTCTTGTAACAAATCTAATTATGTGAAGCAAATAAATTGATCACCATATTGAATATTAATTAAAAAAGTTGATCAATACAATGGCATTTGATTTATACAAAGGTCAGTGTAATCCTCATTACAAAAAATTGTTGCCTTAAAAAAATTTTTTTTACTATCTGTCTTTTGCCAATTCTATATATTGTAATTTTAAATTCTGTTTATTATAGCTTATATTTATAAGTTATGATATTGCAAGTTACAGAAAGGTAGAAAAAAAATTATTTAAAAATATTCTATATAATACACAAAACAAATAATCAATCAATTACTTAACTATAAATAATCAAAATTTAATTGCATACACATTCAGAAATAATTGTAAATTAATAATTTTTTATTAAATTTTGAATAATGTAGCTCCATTCATTGAGTAATAATTTAATTAGAAATTAAATAATAATCATCTTAAGAAAAAAATTATCTCCAAACTAGAGATTCACAATAGCTATTTTTAGGTTTTTTTAAATCTATAAACTTGTAAATATTATAGCAAGGTGCCAATAGCCCAGAGAACAGTCTCTCTAATATATGTTGTTATGCTGTGGAAAATCAAATTTCAATTAAAGCAATTATTTAATAATTTTGCAATTTTTTAAAATTACCATTTAAATTCTAGATAATGTTTGAAGATTACATAAATAAAACATTTTTATAGTAATTAAAATTTATTCTTGTCAAATATATTAAAAAAAATTTTAATTTCCATTAGCAAAAATTGGCTTCAATTAAATGATTCTATAATTTTAAGCAATGCATGCGTGAAAAATTTATTTAATTTTGTTTTTGTGCTTAAATATTTGGCAAGGATAACTTTTTTTAATTATTACAGAAATGTATCATTTAAATAATTTTTATGAAATATTATTTAGAATTTAAACAATAATTTGAAAAATTACAGAATTATTAAATTATTATTCTAATCATTTAATTGCATTAATTGAAGTTTGATTTTTCAAAGCATAACAATATATTATTTACTAAAAGATTACTTAGCATCTAATTATAATACTTACAAAAATACATTTAAAAAAAAACTGTAAAAAAATGACAATCTTGAAAAGTTATTTAAATGTAAATAATAAAAATGCATAATTGCATTCAAATATGACATAAAATTTTGTTTTTTATTCTTTTTTATGTGATTTTAATCACTAAAATAAAATGTAATTAATATTTTTTCTTATTATAATTTAAGAATCCATTTTTTGAAATTTATAAAGTAACTGATAAAGAAATTCTGTTCAATTTATTTAAAATATTTTAGAAATTATTTTATATAAAAAATTAATAGCTTATCATATTATTAACTTATCATTAAGAAATATTTCATAATAGTTAATTTCCAATCGATAAGACAATTTAGTTCAGTAAATCCTCTAATATTATAAATTAATTAAATACAAAGATATTAAAAATTAATTAAAAGCGACAAATATTTTATTAATGTCATCAGTGAACAACTGATATAAGTAAATATAAGTATAAAATGTTATGAAATTTTATGAGACTTTATTCCCGAAAAAAATTATAAAACATTTTAGTTCCATTGATTGGCTGGAGAAGTAAAAAACGACGGTATTAATTAGTTGGAAAGTTAACATCACAACAGTTTTCAGCCAATCAGCGATGAAAGCACGATTTGTTTTTCGTTCAAGCTGGACGAGACCAAATTGTTAGTCCATGAAATTTCACTTAATTTGTTTTTATTTCATCATTCCTGGAGTACAAGATTCATCTTGTATAATCATAAAATGGTCATTTCAAACTCAAATTTTCGATAATCTCCAAGTTTATTGCATTATTCCATCTTTTAAGTTTGATATAAGAATATTGTACAAAATATTAGATTTTATATACTCTTTGATATTCGTAATAAGCATTTTTGAAAGAATTTCAGAGGAAAATGTTTTGTTTTATAAATTTTTATTTAAAAAAAAATGAATTATTATGAATTAATCTTATAATAGAATTAATCTCATTAAATTATTATAGAATAGATTTTTAATAATTTTATGATTTGCGTAATTCATGGATGTTTTTAAAATCTTAAACAGAAATTTAAATAATATATTTATATTTTACTGTCTAATTCAATCGAAATATTTTAATATATTTTAGATTTATTTAACAAAATGATTCCGAATAGAAATAACCAGAAATAAAATCAATAATTCATTCATTTTTTACATAAACATTGCACAATTTGCCTATAGAAATTATTTTTTTTAAATTAATATTTCAAAATACATTAATTTGTAATAAGTTCTACTTATTTTAAATAATAATTAGAGCGTATAATAAAATTTTAATAAAGAAGGCTATTTTAAAGGGAAACTAATCAACGGGCGAAAGGTAATTTATGTACTGTTATCATTTGTTAGATTAGAATTCGTTTACAGCTGCTCAAGTTAATCTGTTTCCTCTCTTATAAATTATCATCCTTATTTTCTATCTACGATTCGGTGTATAGATATTGTATAAAATAAACAAGCTGGCAATTAATAGATAATAATATAAGCCTTATGCCATTTCGACAAATTCTCTCGAAAACTACAGAGCAATGTTTTAGAAAATTGGAATCTTGAAAGGAATTCGGTTTGTAAACATAGCTATTTGCGGTTTTTTTATCAGTAGGGTTTTTCTTTTCAGCATTAGTCTTTTAGTTAGTTGCACTATATCCTCTAAGTTAATAGCCATAATCTATTTACGATACCTTTCCTAATAATTGTGTCGGCATGTTTCTAGATTCGAAGTTATTTGTAAATCGAAATTATTCATCGTAAAAAAATAATTGTACGAAATAATTTTATTTCTGAATTTAAGAAATAAATATCAGAATTAATTTTGTAATCTCATTCGTCATTAACAATGTTGATCATTAATAATCTGAATTTTAAAAATTTAAATAATATAATTTAAATTATATTATTAATTTAACGTTTAATAAAGTTATTGCTTAAATAATATTTATATACAATATGCTCATAGTCGTTTTATATAATGCATTTTTATTTATAAAATAAATTCGTGATATCACGAGAAAAAAATTGGCAAACGTAATTTTTCAGAGCCATCTATCAATAATTTCGAGAGAATTTTATCAATTAATCAAAAAGTTCTTGATATTAAATCATAATAATAACGGAAACATGTATAAACGAAATAATTTATTTTAGATTTTAAATATAAAAGTTATCTTAAATATTATAAATTAATTTTATGTTTCGAATACTGTATACGTATATCTGAATTCCTGCTGATTTAGTGTGCGATATCAAATTTTTTGAATGTTTTGTTTCATATAAGATGAATATTGAGTAGAAAATATCAGTTCTAACAAAGAAATTACAATTTTTATCGATATTTTAGCATTTATATGTTGACATAGAATAGGTAGGTACATCATAAAGTTAAAATTTTTATGTAGCTTAATTTGTTTACATTCATAAATTAAGCCTAATTAAAAGTATTAATATCAAAATCATAACAGTGAAATATTTATAAGATATTTTTATCAAAAGTCTGTTATTAGTTTGTGAATTAAATTTGAATATACATTACATATCATTTTGAAAATAATTAAGATATGATGTTTACAGTTTTGATAGCACAATTTGGAAATGTCGTTGGCAGTTTGATTATAACATAATAGATTAAATAGGCTGACTAAGACATCTTGCAGGTAGCTGTTGGATGACGATTCAAATTTACTTCCTGCGGAAGGAAGAGCCCCACCTTTTCTCGACGGGAGAACATTATGGATAAATAAGAAATGAATGAAGACGTTACTGATGATGTCACCAACTGCGTGAGAGACAGACAGTTCTCATAGTCCTCCTTTTGATTCGTTCTAGCGATCCAAAATCCGAATTCTTTGCACCGTTACCCATTGGATACAAGGTTTCTAATAATTAACTGCAGACTAGCTCAGAAAGATAACCCGAAGGCAACGGGTCATTGTCGCTGTCCCTGCAGGTGGAACGCGCGTTTTCGTGCATGACAAACTCTCTCACCTTCTTTTATCTTTTCATTAACCCCGATTCGTCCATTGTGACGTCTGTAGTGGTGGGAACGGTTCTGTCCAGTTTCCTGTCTCAGTAGGATGTCCAATTAATTGTATATTGTATGTATCAAGTACTACTTTACTTAGTTATCATTTTGGATAAGATATTTAAACATTCTTTTTAAAATATTTGATTTGTTTCTTTGATGATAAAGTTATCGATATAAAAATTGAGAAAGTATCTGAGGCTGTTAAATTATCCAAAAGTTATCTCTGTGTTCTTTCATTTTAATCTCGAATGCATACAAATAAAATATTACCAAAAAGATTTGCATAAATATAAATTAAAATAATACTCGATTTTCAGTGATGCAATGATATTTTGAAATAATCATATTTGTAATCAGTTTATTTTTAGTTTTTTCAACCTTTTTATGGATGAATAAATAATCCAAGATAATTCAAATTCAGTAACAAAATTACAAACGTATTTGATACAAAATATGTTCGTCCTTGCTAAGGTTGAATGCATCGGAAGTGCGTGTCAACTGGCCTTGTTATATGATGGCACACACGCACACACAAAAACAAATACAAATTGCATTGTGTTTTTTCATTGAAAAACTATACAAAATTTTAATTCGTTCATGAAAATAAATCTTGTATTTTATTACAAATTCATATCCCTCATATTTAAGTAAACGACGAAAAGATTTTTCTCAACTTAATTAATCGAGGTGGTGTACAAAATTCACCTGCTTTTCAGAGGTGAGAATGTACAGGTGTCTCTCTCAATTGTACGGGCCTGTAAGCATCGAGTCACCGATGTTTTTATTTTTATATGATAGATAATGAACATATTGAGTCGAGATAAAACTCAATAAAAATATGATTTTTTATGCATTTCTTAATTATTTTTATTATAAAAAGATTTTTAAAATCAATTTACTTATTACTAATAATAATTATTTCATTCTTTAACATTAATTCTTTTGTTTTAAACTTGATGTTAATAATACCAAAAGATTTAAGAAAAGTTCAATAAATAAGATTTATTTTGAATCTAAATCACTAATTTTTTATCTTTTTTTGAAAAAAATAACTATGTTAAATGAAGAAATTGCAGCAATAATAATAATAATAATAATAATAAAATTAAGAAAATTGTATTTTATCTATTTTGTATAGTATCATTTGCAGTATTATTTTTAGCCTATTTTCGGAAGGAAATTGAGGCTTATGAGATTACCATCTTGCCTGCCTCCTATGTATGTGTCACCCACTAATGACTTTTGAACTAATTGTCAGATTTCATGAAATTTATTAATGTTCTGCCATTAAAGATAATTTCGATGCCGCATTGTCTAATCCTCTAACTTAAACTATTTAAAAATGTGAAAGTTCAAATTTCAAAGGTTTCTCCCTCATAATTTTTTTATTTGATTGATTTTTGTAAAATTCGGTTTGGGCGGTTTTCCTGGAATAACTGTGAAATTACTTGTTAAATATTTATGGCATTCAACATAGAGGATAGGCTGTTGAAGATGTTTTTGATGACATACACTATTTTAATCCCTTAACTTTAATCATTCCAAGATAAAGGATAGATTCGGAAAATAGTTCTTTCAGGAACTGCTTGTTAGATGTAGCAGTTACAATACTTGTCAAAGCTGAAATGAAATAGAATTTGCATATTTTTCATTTTAGTTAACAATCTTTTATTATAGTTATTAGAAATAATTATAATAAAAGATTATAGTTATTTCTAATATTATAAAGTTGTAAGGTTGTGAGTTGTAATTTCCTTATGCTGCGTAATTGCCAAGTCACAAAATATTTTTTAACTAAAGATACAATGACTTGGAGTGATTTGTGAATAAAAGTGTCAGAGTAAATAAGGGCGCTAGACTTGGCTCTCATGATATCTCACAACTTTTTACGGATAAAGAGGCACGAGACTTGGCTACATTTTTTACATGAAATGTTTTTTGATGGGATTTGTCTTTTCACCCATATAAATTTTTCGTTTCAATATACAGTAAACTTCAGTATAATTTAATATTTGTATGACAATCAAAATTAGCTTTGGTAAATCCAAAACCTTTCATATGACAAAATTAGAAATATTGGGCAAAATAAATATCAGAGAAGATTATGATATGTAGGTATCAATGTAGATATGAAACTAATTCCAGAATAAAACAGAAATATTCACATTTATATGTATAATTTTTATATTATCTGAGATATATAAATGAGTTTAAAATCTATAAAGACAAAATCAAATAGAAAATTTTAAGGAAAATTAAGTATTAGTAAATTTTAATGTAAACTAGATAAACATTCGTGTTTACTAGACACACATTTAATTTTGATCTAACATCAAAGTTAGACTAAAACTATGTCTAATTTTGATATATGCTAAAATTGACCTGTGTCACTGATATGTCATCACTAATCTAAAGCCTTGGACTAAGTATATAATGTTTTAATTATCTATAAGAAAGAATATTGATATGGATATTAATTTACTATAAATAAAATAAAATAAAGGAATAAATATTGTGTATCACTTTTTAATTTAAGCAAAATATATGGAAATTTCATTATATAATTTTCACATAAAATACATAGAATAAAACTTTATATTGTTAAGAATTTTAATGAAAAAAGAGCAACTTTGTAAAAAATTAACTTCCAAATTAAGAATATGTTTTTTGACATTCACATAAATTCAATAAGCTAAAATTGTGATGGAATTCATTTAAATTAGGAATTTGAAGTCATTTAAAATACTATCTTTTAAATCTTTTCTTCTAAGAATTTTATTATATTTTAATTTAAATTTGAAAATTTATCAATTTGCAATTTGAATTATTCTATTAATGAATTTAAATAACAAATAATATTAAAAAATTTTAAGAGTATGGTGTTGATATAATCATAATGTTGAATAAAGTTAAGCTGTAATTAATAAAGATCAAAAAATTAAAAATCTGTATTTGTTATATTCAAGATTTTCTAGACAACTCAATAATCACGACACTGAATCTAATAAAATACAGGTAATGTGAAACGAAATGAAAACACACACTTTTAGAGATCATTCCTTATGATAGCCCACTGATTTATTACTGAATATATGTATCTCATCACAAGCATAAATTGTTAAGATTCAGTTTATTCTATTGAATATCTATTTATATAATACTGTACTTATGAGCATTTAGGTATAATTTTTCAATTTACTTATTATTATAATTTAATAAAATCATTTATTAATTTTTTCAATTCTATATTGAAAATTTATTTTTGTTTTTTACATAAATTCATTGCATAAAAATTGAACAACAATGATTATTTTTATTATTATTACTATTAAGTATGATAAGTTATATAATTAACTGATTGAAGTTATATATAAATTATAGTTCAATAATAATCAATATATTAATGGATATAATAATATTGTATTTCTTTACAAATATTAAATTTATAATATTCAACACAACTATTAAATTTTAATTTATGAGTTTAACATTTTTAGAAAAAATTTAGTAATAAGCTCATTCTAAATAAAAGCAAACAATACTGATAATATTAATGCAATTCTTTAATAATGATTTATTAACACATAACAAAATACAGGTTGCAAATATTACACTTGTATGCTAAGAGATATTGGCCCATTACTGGATCTATACTTACGGGAAGATTAAAATTAAAAAAATTACAAATATTCAAAAACAAATTTAACATGAAGTTTGTATTAAGTGTTATAATTAAATTAGATCTAAAAATATAATTATAGTAAATTAATATGTCTCATAAATCTGAAAATTATTTATTACATTAAATTTTATTACATTAAATAACAATTATCAAATACAAAATAGATGATGAAATTAAATTTAATATTAATAATTGCTACTAAAAAGAATTAATTTCTAAAAATTTCTGACAAAATTCATTAAGAAAAAATTATTTCATTTATCATCATCATCATTATATTTTCATTTTACATCATTTATATATTTTAACTGAAATTAACAAAATTCAGAATCTTATTAAGTACAAAATTTATAGATATGTCAGACAATTCAGAATCTTATTAAGTACAAAATTTATAGATATGTCAGACAATTCAATGATTAAAAATTATATTAATTTAAAGGATATGATATGATGTATCATTTTGTATAAAAATTTATTGTTTATAGAACAAATGTTACTTCCTGTTTACAAAAATCCTTCAAAATTTAAATATTTCCTAATATTTAGAGCAATGAATCTTAGATTAATTTAGCTTACGACATATAACAAATATGTAGAAAGTACTAAATCAAAATGTTTTTTTATTGAATATGTTTCAGAAATAATTAATTTTATTTAAAAAGCATTTGATTATTATTTCTTTATTCCATTTTCAAATTTAATATTAAGAATTTTGGCAAATAATTATTATGGGATTTTTTAGATTAATAAGAAATACTTATATATGAGATAGTCAAGATGCAAACCTAAACTAACTAAATAGTTGCATTGAAAGTAACAAAATTTTAAATTAATAAAGAAAAACTAAGATTTGCACAAAATATTTGGCATTTATTTAATCCAAAATCAAAATTCTTGCAAATTTTTTTCTTAATACAAAACTCTCATTTTAAAAAGTACAATAAACATTAATTATATTAGTTTAGTAAATTAAAATATGTTTATAAGTTTCATTATTTACAAATTATAATTTTGTTATCATTAATGACTTTTCACACAAAATGACAAATCACTGATGATCTTAATAAATTTGTTATAAAACATATTATTATTACAAAATTACATAGAGTTATAACAAATATAGAGCTAAAAATGCATTTATAAAAATCGAATCTATTGATCCTCACCTTGAATTCTATCTGTCCTTTTAATCATTTGGTTCAATAAGATTATTAACAAACAAATAAAAAAAAAAAACAAAATTAGGCACACCCAAAATCGTGTAGACTAAAATTTTTATAAACAAATCCTATATCTGATTAATCAAGAAATCTGATATCTAATTACTTCATACAACATACATCAATAAAATTCTCATAAAAACTAAGAGAAAATTCCACTCCATTATCAATTTTTAGTTTTTGCATTTCTTGGAACTTATTGCTTTGAGTACTTATAGGAATCGAAGCTTTTAATGATATCTGATATTAGTTATTTATAAGAATATCTTGTTGTATATCACAAATTACTTTTATTTAATTTCCGTCTCCTTCTCCATTGTCCATGTGCTCCTTGTTGTTAATGGTGGGTTGAATAACGGTCACATGTCTTATTGGTTAATATTAGTATTTCTAAAAATAAGAGAAGATTAAAAAAATAAAAGTTAAAATCAATATATTTTTTAATTAATATCGTCGTAACAAAATGTAATAAAATGTTTATACACATTCTTAAATTATTTCGATAAAATAATTTTATTTTCGAAATTAATAAAATCAAATAATTGAATAAAATAAATTCATATAAAAATATTTCAGAATTAGTTTTACTGTTAGATTTATAAAATTTTTGCGTTTTATATTTTTTTAAATAAAATATTGTATTATGCGGTATGCTTGTAATATGGCGCCGTCCAGTTTATTGGTTTTTACATGTGTATATATAACAATTATAGCAAGGTGTTTTTCGATTAATTCGGATGTTTTTAGTGAAGAATTACTAATTAAGCCATTACCAAGTGGACATGTTTATACGTTTTTCCAGTTTCCTATCAGATGGAATGTGAATTTGGATCAAAATGATGCACGTCAGTTTTGCTTTTCCTTTTCCCCTCTCCTCTCTCTTAATATTACAATATTGTTATTATTTGACTGAAAATATTTGGATATTTGCAGTTAGTCATTTCCGGCTGTTTCCAAGATCAATCGGACAAATTATCACAAAACATCGGGTGCAAGAACTGCATTTAAGTTTAACTCAAGGGCGATGGAGGCATAAAAAATGGGGATATCCTTTGAAGGATGCGCCTCCTGGAGCTGAACTTTGGGCTTGGTTCAGACCTGACACTTCGGAGTAAGAAATATCGATAAGCTATATATAATTTTTATTTTTATAATAAAATCATTAATCAGTTTAGATTGAAACCTAATATATACCACTAATACGTACATACATTGGTATTCAAAGAAAGCGCATCACTTGAAAATTTCGCATTTCTAATCGTTTTTTGCGATGGTATATTATATTAATAGGTAATATCACAACTAGAAATATAAACAAAAGATATTTATTAATAGTTAAAGCCAATGTACTGGTAAATTTTTAACAATCAGCTCACTAAAAGAAGTTATGCATTTACATAAATAAATTTTATTGATTTTTACAAAAAAGTGGAGTAAGTGGTGAAAATTTTCATATAATAAATAATCTGCATTCAATATTTTTTATTATAAATTCTAATTTATTCTCACAGAAGCTAATTAATTCTCATTTCTTAAGTTTGTAGTCTGGTTATTCTTGAGAACTGGCTCACAAAATTCTTGAAAATTTAATAAATGGCTGCACAAGGTGATGCAAGCTTATTCCAGACATAACTGATTAAGGCAAAAACTAATATATTTACTACATCTATAGTGATCATTTGTGATGATGCATAATCATTTTGATTATGCATCATCTGAATTATGCATGTTAAATTTCTTCTTCAAGAAAATAACTTCCATTGCTCAGGAATCCATTTTGAAATGCTCCTGACACTAATTAAATCGGGCTTCCCATCTGAATTATGCATGTTAAATTTCTTCTCCAATTAAATAACTTCCATTGCTCAGGAATCCATTTTGAAATGCTCCTGACACTAATTAAATCGGGCCTTTTTCATTTTTGTGAGAGAGGAAAGTTCTTTTTAGGACAACAAACTGGAAATTGATTTTGGAAGAAGCATCATCTAATTGTTGCTGCATTTGTTACCATTTCTGTATGTTCTTCCCATTTCTTTTTCAGCTCAAGGAAGAGTATATAGATGTGGTAACAAGATGAGAAACAGTCATAAAACATACCTTTTCCAAAATGGACTTGCAGCTCATTGTCCTGAAAAAATTTCTCTCCTCACACAAAAAATGAAAAAGTGAAGTCAATTGAATTGGTGTCAGGACTTCCAAGCAATGAAAGTCTAGTTATTTTCTTGGATGAGAAAAAATTCAACCTTCATAGCTTGGATAGGAAACAAATGATTTACCCTAGTCCTAGTAAATATTAATTAATTTTGCCTTAACTATTAATAAATATCTTTTGTTTTATATTTCTAGTTGTGATAGTAATTTGCATTAATGACTAGCATCATGAAAAAAAGTTAGAAATGTGAAATTCTTAAATGCTTCACTTTCTTTACCAATGTATATATTACATATTTGAGTGAAAATTATTTTTTTATTTTCTAATTTCACTAATTTAAAGACAAGTACAACTGCGAATATTCTATTTGATGCTAAATTCCAGATTTCCAAGTTATAATTTCAAAATTGGCTTATATAAAATAAATACTAATATTTACATAGTTTTAAATAATAGATGGATGATTTAAAGAATGTTAACATATTTCCTTATTCTGAACTAAATACAATTATTTTTATTAATCTAATGGAATTATATAATGCTTTTTAAAGCTAATTTTCCATATTCTGACCTTACTTTCTTGACTACTACATAAAAATATTGATTTTTTTTAATACAATATTCATTTTCCTAATTTTTTTTTCTATCTCAAAGCAGGTACTCAGAGTATTAACTGAGATTAGAATATTTGCTATATTTAGAATTCTTTAATTAAAGCAAAGAGGCATGAATATAAATAAAATCAAATTAATTTTCCCCATGTAGCAGCATAATGCTGATTAAAATATATGAAGTGAATTTTTTGTTCATTATGCAATGCAAATACTATATTTTGTTTATAGAAGAGATATAACAAAATATATTGATATATTTATCTAATGGTAATTTATTTGCTTTAGATAGATATACATTTCTTCAAATCAAATATACATTTCTGCAGCACATATATTTTATTTGAATAGTATGTTTTTGCTTACTGAATTAAGCATAATTTATTTATATAAAAATTATAAATTTGTTATAATGAATGAAATTTCTTATAAAGAAGCCGACTGAAAAATGGGAAAAATTGAAATGCTGTGCACACCTATTCAAAAATCAATTTTAGAAATATAATATCTAGATCATTAAATGATTTGATGATATATATTTATAATATTTAATATCTTATAATATAATGTAATTAATAACAATTAATAATTAGTAGCAATAAATAAATAAATAAAATCAGAATAGCTATTAATATTTAACTTTTTAAATAGTATAAAATCATACTATTGTATTATAATATACACAAACTGAAAATTCAATTTTAAAGTATAAAAACTGTTCATAAAATGTTTCTGATATTTCATTTTTGATCTTTAGAACAGCTGCAACTTTTGATGCATTGATTCACTAAGTTATTGAGAAATATTTACATCAATATAAAGATACTAAATTCTAATCAATTGTTACAGGATCATTTTTATCAAGATAATATAAAAATAACAGAATATCTTGTTAAAATAGAATTTATTCATTATGTAATAATCATCATTGTATGTTTAAGCAAAATTCATAAATTTCAATCTGTAAATTAATTTATATATTTTTAATCTAATAAATTATCAAAGTTACTGACAGGATTAATCTGCTTAAATTTTAAAATATTTTCTTTCTTTCTTTTAACTAATTGTAATGGCTAATATCAAATTATAAAGGAATAATTCTTCAAAAATATAATCTTTCATGCTGCTGTTTTATTTTTATTTTTTGTAGTTAAATTTGATTAATTCTGATATAATTTAATGATAATCTGGTTCAAAATTTATACTATTATCTTAATTTTTCATTGATTTATAATATTTTTCTCAGTTGGACTTAGTAATAATGTTAGTTAACTTATATTTTATTATAGTGTCACTAAAGCATGGACTGAACTAACTAATTCCCTTTCTGGACAGTTTTGTGCATCATTAAATTTTATTGATGCAACAAGTACAATTTCACCTCAAATCTCATTTCGACCATTGGGATTGGTTGATAAAAAGTATGGTGCAAATTCTTCTTATATTCGATTTGCTTCTTTACCAAAAGAAACAGTTTGCACTGAAAATTTATCACCTTGGAGGAAACTTTTGCCATGTGATACTAAGGTAATTTATTTCTACAATTTATTATATTATTAATGAACATTTTTCAGTTAATTAATAACTAAAATACAAATTATAAATAAAATCAATATACAGTCAAACCTCCGTTCACAAATTCCTTAGATCACAAACAATTTGATTTATGAACAAATTTTCCAAACACAAAGTGTTTCAGATGACTTACTATGTCTTGAGTTACAAACATGCAAACCATCAACATAAACATTTCAAATGATAATGCCATTTGTCATGTTAGAAACATTTAAATGTAGACAAAAGCAAATTGCACTGGACAAGTTTTTAATGAGACAAAGGCTCAGTGGGTCCAAAGCAGAGTTGAGTGATGGCAGGAGACAGAAAAAAGAAAAAGAATATCCTTCCAAACAGTAACATTTCACTTCCTCACTACCTTCCACTTATGCTATCAACTCTCTCTCCATTCAGGTACAGTAAAACTAAATTTAGTTTTCATCTGTATTTGATCTGCTTAGAGATGTGTTTATCTTTTTTGTGATAGATTTAATAATTTCTATTGATTTTGTGTTAAGAACTTGTGTACAAAGTACTGTTGTAAAAGTTTAAATAAGCAATCATCTAAGGTCAGGGAACAGATTAATCCATTTTACATTAATTCCTATGGGGAAAATAGTTTTGGTTTACAAATAATCTTCAGGAATGAATTAAGTTTGTGAACCGAGGTTTGACTGTATTATCACTTATACATTACCAAAATATAAATACTAAATCAATTTAAAAAATTCAAATAACAATATTTCTCAATATATAATTTCTTCATCAGAAATATTTAATCAAATGTTGAGTCTACAGAATAAAATTTTTCTTTTATAAATTCAGCATGTCAGTTCTTTTGTAATTTTATGGAAAAATAAAAATCTTTAATAAATAGAATACACAAATCCTTAATATGGGATAGTGGAAAACTATCAGAAATAATTTTTTAAAACTTCTTTTGCAGAGTCACTAATTTTGATAATCCAACAATAACTAACAGCTAATGACTCTGCAATAATTCCAAATTCTAGTCAAGACTTCTACCAGAAAACAAATTTTCAAAACAATGGTTATTCTAAAATCAACGAGATCTCTATCCAGCAGTGATATTCCGAGATTGAATGTCGTCATAAAACACCCAATAAATAAATATAACATTAATAGAAAATAAGTAGATAAAAAGAAAAGATTTGGGTTTGATTCTTCACACTCCTTTCCCTTAAAATAAAAATGTTAATATTTTGTCACTGTGACCTTTCAATCAATGCTTGTTTACACTTCCTGTGATATTTAATTGTTTCACCTTTGATAATCTGTGTCATAACATCATTCAATCTCAGAGAATCACTGCCAGATAAAAATCTCATTATCAAGTCAGAAATTGTCTGTTTTCAATGGGATTGTAAAACATTATAATGTTAAATATTGTAATTGTAAAGATAAATGACATAATTTTCAGTAATATTCTGTGAGTAGAAAAAATAGAAAATGTCTAATAGATTTTTATAAATGAGCTTGAATGCAACTCTATCACATAAGTTGCTTACAAGGAGAGTTTGACCTTGACTGAATTTGAGATAACTGGAGTTGAATCAACAAACTAGGCTCAGCAATATTGTGAGTTGTCAACTGATCAGTTAAGTATTTTCTTGTGGCTTAGGAGTTTAATTAATTTAAGGTTTCTTTTGATATTTGGATTGTTGTTTAATAAATTTATTATTATTTTTTGAATTTTTAATTAATAATTAAACAAGTTAATAAAATAACTTGTTTATGCTTTATTGTTACAATAAACCTTGTTAATACTTTTGTAAGTTTTTTGTGGAATTATTAGATTATTTTTTATTATTTCATTTATTTGTTTGGTAATTATTTCTGTTTCTATTTAAATGTCCTAATGTCTTTTTGTTTGATTTGATTTGATTCTAACATATGGTTGTGATTTTCTTTAACACTGTGAAGTTCAGGTTGTTTTTTAGTTAATTTTAGAATAGTGGTTTCTATTTAAATGTCCTAATGTCTTTTTATTTGATTTGATTCTAACATATGATTGTGATTTTCTTTAACACTGTGAAGTTCAGGTTGTTTTTTAGTTAATTTTAGAATAGTTATTGTTGCAGAAAGTTTTCTGATAAAAGTCCTGTCCAGATGGACTCTGGAATTATTGCAGTCATTAGCCATTAGATATGGTTGGTTTATTGAAAATAATGACTTTGCAAATTTTAATTAATGTATCAGACTAAAATATATGAAATCTATACAATTTATGAATTTTGACATCTGACTTTTAAATATTAAATCTTAGATTCTAATCTTCGATATACATTTGGATTATTTTGAATTAACAACTGAGAACACTATTTCTTATTAATGTAAAAACAATTTTTTTTTTATTTAAAAAATATATTGATATAAGAGTTCAGTTCATTCTGGAGATTATAGTTCCTATGAATCAGAATGATTATTCCTGTCTGTATTATTTTAGAATGATATAAATTACTACCGAAAACTTAATTGTTTTTCTTCAATTTCTGTTTTTTTCAGATTTCATTTAGCAATTTCATTATATAGTAAGAAAATTCTTAAATAGCAGTACACAATAAATAGAAATGTTTTAGCTTCTAGTAAGAAGTTTGTTGATTAAATCTGAAATATCAAAAATTTTTTTCATGATAATTACATGATGTTATGAAATACTAAATGTAGTCAATTTTAACAATATATGATATCACTAAAATTAATATATAATTATAAAATATTTTTTTATCAAAAGAAATTTCTTATTAATTTTTATGAAAATTTAATTATAATATTGATAAGTTTTATCAAAAGAAATTTCTTATAAAATTTTATATCTATGAATAAGTATGGTAATTTTAAGAAAATAATCCTTTTTATTTGTTAATAGACTATATTATTGATTCAGATTAAATAAATTTTTATTAACAATATAACTTAATTAATAGTATGCATTGTCTACATATAAAATTATTAATACACTCATACCTGATATATAAATTTAATGAATTCCTAAAAAATGATTGTAAATCAAAATCTCATAAATTGGGATTAAAATTATCATTATTTAGGTAAAAAATATGACATTTTCAGGCTTAGAATATATTTTTTTCACTCAAATATATTAAAATACTATTTACATCAATAATAACAAAATTATTTCAATAATCAATGTTAGTTATCATATTGTCCATATAAAATCAAGGTTCACAAAATAAATATAAATAATAAAAATAAGCTTAAAATTTAAGTGAACTAAAACAAAACTTTTTATTATAAGCAAAATACTTTCAGATATTTAAGCCCATCCTCAGTTCAATAATTTTAAAATTAGAATAAAAGAACATTTTAAATATTGGAACAAAGTATTTTTAAATTTAAAATCATAAATTTATCCCAACACTTGAAGTTATATACAATTAGAAATAGATACAATGAAAATTATGCAAAACACAGAAAATATTAACAAATTAAACTAATGTCTTAAAAGAAATAGTCAACAATATTCTTTCTTAATTTAGCCAATGAGATATTCCCATACAGAATGAAGGTTAAATGTATCCTTTAAATTAATAACATTATTGTTATAAATATTTTCTTGTATGTGTGCCATTTTTCTTGTATATAATTCTTATCTGCTGAATTATTTAGTATAATAGTTATCCCAATCAACTACAATATTCCTTTCAAGGCAATATTACATAGTTAAGTATTATTTTTGCCTATTGCAATGTCATGTTTGTGCTGCCAAATTCTTTCAATCAGTTGTTTTCTAGTGATTCCTATATATTCCATGTTGTTGTTCATTGATTGGTCTGACCTAATTTTATTCCATACCATAGAGTTTCTTTTAAATTAATCAAACAATACAGCCAAATTCCCTTAGCAGATAGTCTTAATTAAATTTTTCTAACGATTATTTTTGAATCAAAGCTATGGTGCCACCATCTGTTGGGTTAATAATTAAATTTTAACTGGTAAGACGTTGGGGCGTTATCCCAAAGATTTCGGTTCGATTCCGGTGCAGTGGCAAAATTTTATTTCAGGAAAATTAATTTAAAAAATTATAGTATAATTACTAATTAATAGATGGCACCATCTTAGTGCTAAATTCTAAAAATTTAATTAAATTTTTCCACGATTATTTTTGAATCAAAACTATGGTGCTACCATCTGTTGAGTTAATAATTAGTTAAATTTTGAATTTAACTAATTAGTATTGATTAGAGAGTTTCTTTTAGTTGGCACTATTACATTATATTGTTTTTGTATATCATGCTTGATTTTATTAAAAATGAAATACTGTAATACAGTTCCAATAAATAAGATGTTTCTATTATTTTCATCTTTTTTGTGGATAGTTTCTTTGTTCAAATAACATTTCATTTTTATCTTATTAATGATTTTTATGATGCATTTACTGTTATACCATGCTTTACAAAATTGTTTAATATGTAAGAGAGCTCATTTTCCAAATAACTGAAATGTGAGCATAATCTATCCAGTCATCCCAATAGTAATGTTTTTTATACTGTATTTGTTCAAGCATGAATTTTTAAAACTTTCCCAATGCTGGAAGAGAGTTATTGATTCAAATGGAGAATATATATTTGATTAAATTAGCAAGTGATTTATATTTCGTATCTTTTCAAACCTTAATATTATAAATGGTATTACTTTTGGGATGACCTGATATATACTATGATAGCCATAGATTTAATATTGATAGTTTTTGTAAATCTAGATGTCACAAGAAACTGCATGTATATGGATAGAAGAGTAAGATGGATTTCTATAAATATATTTGCCATAAAAGTCTTTTGTAATCTAGATATCTAGAAATTGGAACAATACAGCAAAAGAGAGACATTTTCTAAATATCTGGATTACAAAAGATTTTTATGCTTTTCTTAGTGTTCAAGTATTTAATTCTATATTTACTCTTATTTCTAATGAGTTTGATGCAGTATTGAGATATTCTTAATGTTAAAATATTCTATATTTAATTTCTGTGTTATTAAATTATTTTATGTATATTTTTATCTGTTAGTAATAATCAATAATTTTAAAAGTTATGTAATTACTTATATATATTATATATTTATACATGCAAAATTTTTAATGTGCAAATTTCATTAAAATCAAACTAGTGCATCATAGTATATGGCATAGCTATGAAGCGAGAATTACTTCCTATTATCTCATAACATGTTTTCATTTTCATTTTAGTTGAGAGCGTTGGGGGCCACAAAAAATCAGTTCGAGGGCCGCCAGTTTGACACTCGATATATAGAAATGTTATAACACTCATAAGTTTTTTTAAATACACCAATAATGTTGATAAATCAATATTTTTGTGAGGACTGATCTTGCTCGCTAATGAACATCATCTCACTGGGCAAGATGATTTTTGGGACAATCTCAAATGTTTCTATACGGTTTAATTTAAGGTCTTAGCCTATATAATTTTTTAATCAATAATATAAAGTATAAATAATTTATGTTATGAAAAGTATTGGTAATACGCTGGTAATACGTTTTACTAATTTAAAAAAAAATTAGAATTCCTTAGCATCATCGTCTTATCCCGATCTCCTTCTATTTTTAAATTCGTAAAAATAGAGGATTCGTAAGCATGAGATTCTCAAATGTTGAAAAATAAAGATTTTTAATCCATAAAATAAACGTTGGAAATTT
The DNA here is from genome assembly GCA_000484575.1 of Olivierus martensii. Taxonomy (NCBI): domain Eukaryota; kingdom Metazoa; phylum Arthropoda; class Arachnida; order Scorpiones; family Buthidae; genus Olivierus; species Olivierus martensii. Next base: position 28,043 of record AYEL01065927.1, read on the forward strand.
AGCTTCTTTCCTTTTCTCTTTGGGATGGAATTTCGGATTGTCATATTTTTCCGAACCAGTTCAATGTTCCTTGTATAACATCTCTAAATTTCAACTTTCTATAGTCTACAGTATATACTGTACTTAGATTTCCCCTAGAAAAATCGTCTTATGATGCCATAATTTTTAAACCATAAACAACGAAACAGAAATATGGCTTAGTTTTTCCTATTTTAATGATATTTATTAGCAATTAACCAAAAGTCCGAACCAAGGTCTGGACAAAATGGAATGGCCAGTCAGTCAGTACGCACAATAAAATTAGTGAGTGTTAATTATCTATTGAAACCAAGATAATTCATACAATTCGGGGCATTCATGGAAACCGTTTAGAAGAAAATTTTAATTTGTTCAGAATTATAATAAATTTTTTATAATCATAAAACACAGCATGGGAATAAAAACTTCGTTAGTCTTTAATTTATAATACAGCTTCTCCCATCATGTGATATTTTCTCACATTAATCGGTCATTATATTCTGGTCAGACTACTTTTTAAACGCTTATAATGTAATTAAAATAATTATTTTTTAAAATCTGTTAACCAATTGATTTACTTTTACTCAAATGTTTACTACATTTAATATTAATTTAACTGACAGTTAACTTTCTCGTTTTTAAAATATTGATGAAAATTGTAAATAATCGCTCTTCCTTGGCGAAGAGTTCATTTTCCATGTTCTAAACTCCAATTTCTTTCAGTCATAAATCGAAACAAACTAAACTATATTCCTCCTGTCACTGACAATATGGACAATACTATTCCATAAGTACTCGCTTCTTATTGGTTGAAAATGAAATGAAAATTCTAAAGCAGTGATTCTCAACCATTGTGCCGCGAAAAATTAAAAATTAATTGTATGTATGTAATTGTATGAATCATATACCTATACAGTATTAATAGTGAAACATGCTTGGCTAGATATCCTTTTGCAGCCGAACCACTGTATCGATTAGAGTATCGTTAGAAAAATCTAATCCTCGAATTTCTACGACAGCCAAAAATTTCGTCGTTATTCATAATTTAAAAATTAAGGATTAAAAAGTAAAATTATAGTTTCTCTAAAAAGACAAAATCCACAGATGGCGCTATAACTTAATAAGGGCTGCCATTTAATGATCCCGTGTACGAGTATGTCTGTAATCTGAATGTAATAAATAAGAATAAATACAATAATCTGTTAATAAAAATTCGTTGTTAAATCTAAATTATTATTTAAAATATTTAGGTGTGCCGCCAAATTTCAAAATATTAAAAATGTGTTCTTTAACACAAAATAGGTTGAGAACTACTGTTCTAAAGTATATACAATATAGGTCATTTAGTAATACTCAAATTCTTTCGAACATACATATATAGTCTGTAAACCTTTCATATATTAAAAAATATCAGCTCACAAGAAAAGTGATTAAGTATGAAGTACATAAAAAATACATAAATGTTAAGCCATGTAATAAATTAATTCACATTTTTAAAAATATTTAACGGGTTTATAACTAACCAATTGTAATACCGAATATACCTTTGTTCTGATTTAAAAATTTTGCTAAATTTATTAATAAATCTTGACTCATAGCAGTTTTTTAAATCAGTTTTAATTTTTAAAAATTCTGCCATTTACAATAATTTGATTAATGGAAATGTTAATTTGCAATTGATTTACAACATTCAGAAATATATCAACTAAATTAGGAAAATAAATATTATCTCATACAATTGTAAATAATTTGTGTAAACTAAAAAGATTTTGAATTTAGACTAACACCAGTATTTACAGTAACATTTCATCATCACATAATGCAGTATATTTATTTATTAGTTTAGAATTAATTTTATCCATTTTTTTTTAATTTTCTATATAGGATATTATGGAGCATACAAAATTTGGAAAATAATAATTATTAATTGCATAATGATTTTATAAGAAAACTAATAATTCTTTAGATTTCTTATTACGGTAATTCTTGTAATAACGAATATTTCCAAGTTCAAATGAATGAATTATCAATGACCTGAATAATTTTAATTTATTAATAATTTGTTACACTAATTGATAGATAAAAAATTCATTAATATTTTTGACAGGTAAAATTTATTTAATTGCAATCTTTAAAAAAAAAAACCTCAAAGAATTGTCTTTCGTAAAAAATAAGGAAATAGTCATTCAATAATAAATTAAACAAGGAAATTTAAATAAAAAAAATTAAAACTATAAAATGTTCATATAACTCAGTGCGGCTATTAAATGCTACACTCAAGTAATCTTATAAACAAATCAATTTTATTAGTTAATAAAATTGTCGTAAATTAAAACAGCGTAAACAGAACAAACAGTCTATTTACCATTAATTTCATGTGGTTTTAAAAAGACTCCTGTAAAATACTGGAAATAGACTGTTCGTACCAATTAGTTGAAATAACTGTTTCGCTAAGATTAGTTAAAATAACTAAACTTGTTAAATTTAAATCTACTGAACAAAATTCTTCAAATATTTTGCTTAAACTATCATTGACTTTTAACTGGAGAATGGAATGACAAATATCGTAATCTTGATTAGATGAATTTTCGTTGACTGGAAGTTCATCTCTAAGATAATAAGAAAAGGGAGGATCAGTTTCGTTTCGTTCTCATTTTTGTATGGGATTGTAAATAGGATAATATACTATGATGCCAAATCCAGGTCGTGTTTGAAGTGCCAGTAAAGAGTACTTCATAGACCAATTTGATCAATTTACTGGAAGTTCGCCATATTTATATCCGTTTAGATTCTTCTCCATGTGATCCAAGAAGACCGCTTCGATGAAGACCATATTTATGTGATATATGTACAGTATGTAATCTAATGGTCTAAAAATGGATACAGTAGAAATTCTCGACTTGTTTCAAATTATGGAAAGATTTAAATTTAAATGAATTATTATACTATATTTATTATTTTTCCACATGTTAAAGTATTAAAATTTTTCTTTTATTAAATCAAATAAATTCATTTATTCTCTCAGTAATTCAACGATCTTTTTTTTCAAAATTTTAAAATTGATACACGGAAATAACATTTTTATTACATTCAAACAGGGCCACTTCTAGGCATCGTACCGTTCGTTACAAATAGTCTTGCATTCAAAATAAAACAAAATTGTTGAAAGTATTTTTAGATAATTCTGTTTAATGTTGTAGAATTTCATTAAATATATTATAAATTATAATCTGCATATAGCCTAAGTTTATTTTCCATATGCAGGATTAGTATTTTTATTAGAACAGGAACCACAGTAAATTTGTTGCTTATTCCCAAGCAATATGTTTGTATATACTATATATTGTACAGAAATCTTATATTCTCGTTTGCATAAAAATTTTTTATTCATATTATTATTATAAATTCTAACGTGATCCCTCAAATTCCAAAATACTGTATTAAAGCAATGGAGATTTATTAATGATACATACAAACACTTAAATATATAATGTTTATATGCCATAAAACGTTTCAATTTCTATCCTTGAAATAATGATTTATCGATTCAAAATCGTCGAGTTTAAAAAAATTTATTTAAATACATTTTGTCTAGACCAGCCGATCTTTTTCTTTTCTAAGCAATCACCTTTTGACACACATCCATAAACATTTGAGTGATGGTAAAGAGCAAAATATACCTTCAATACCAGGTTAAGAACCTTAAGTCTAGACAGACATTATATAACCTACAGTTAACCTAACCACAATTCTCACAGATCACAGTTAACCTAACCACAATACTCACAGATAATTACACTATTACAATATTAGCAATTACAGTAATGGCTTAATGAGCAATTCTCGTATATGTTATACTGTATATGCTAAGTAGAGTACAATTACATAATTGAGATGATTGATTTGAAATTTGTAAACTATATATGAAAAACTTGAATATCACTAATATATTTTAGATATCACATTTACTGCTATTATAGTATCAATAATAATAATTATTATTATTATTATTGTGCTTTAGTCATTTCAACTTTATTTACAACAATACATTTATAATTTGGATAGATAATTATAAGAAGCATATTGATTTGGATAATTATTAAATCATAATAAAGGAAATTTATGAAAATTAAAAACTGACTTTAGCATAATTTTATATATTTAAAATACTGTATTAGTATTTTGAATAATGAACATGCATGCTTCAGGAACATACAGTAAATGTTTAAATGAAATTATCTAAATAATATTGGAATGTATAATTTCACTAGATCAATGAATTAGTTTTAATTAGAAATAAAATAATTTATTTCTTTTTTATTAATAAATTTATAGAATTACATAATTCTATTGGTTTTTTGTATTTTTCGGATTATTCTATTGATAAATTTATAGAATTACATAATTATGATTTCAATTAATTTTAAATAAAAAAAAATCACATTTTTATATATTTATTTCTTATATATGAAGAATAAAATTTAATACAAGTTAGATATAGTAACAATATTTATATATTTAGAGATAAACGTTGGATACAATAATAGGAAGCAATTATCTACATAATATAGTTGGGAAGACAATACAAGATAATACAGTAAAACAAAGATATTACACTAGGAGCTTTTAGAGAAGAAATTGAAATAACTTGTGTAAATATATAATAAAAAACAATTTTTCAAAAATACATTTGTGCGTATATGTGAAAAATATTTATATACACAAAGCATCGATTATCTGAGCATTTATATAAATTGATAATAAACAAAAATAATTAAATCTTCTTCATTATAACAACTTTTTTAAATAAAATTTATAGTATATTCATTTTCATATTAATATCTTTTCTTTTCTTTCTTAAATGTAAAATATCTGTAAGCAATTTATAAACTTTTCTAGGAAAGTGTTTAGATATGCTTTTTTCTTACTTCTAATATAAATTTTTAAATTATTTTCTTTTATATTTTAAGTTGTTTTTATGAACATTTTTTATTCATAATTATTTGCAAAATTGATGTGTAACTTTAATTAAAAACTTTCATTACAATCACAATAATCTCTAAACATTATAAATTATCATGTTCTCTTTCAAATGCCAAAAATATATTTCTGAATTTCAACAATCATCATAATTTATTTTGTATATAGAATATCCTATTTCAAAGCAGAAATACCAATATTCATGTTTAAGATTTCTAATAAGTTATATTATTTTCTAATATTATTCAACAATTTATTTGATTTAATATATTAAAATATACTATATATATACACACAAATATACAGTACATACATATATGCAATAATCCGAAACAATAAAATAAGCATAATTTATGTTATTTTATAAATAAAATGAATTATTATTTATAAAATAATTATATTATTGTAAAAATAATCATAATTCATTTTATAATAATCCTTATCATGAAATTGCAATAATTATCTTTCAATAAAAAAATCCTTTTAAATTGTACAACTTATTCGCTACAGCAGAAATAGAATTATTTAAAATTTTAAATGTATAGCAACACAGTATTCAAATATCTTAATTAATTAAATTCTAGACTTTTCATTATGAATAATCAGATTTGTTCAAAATCTATAAAAAATTTAAAATTTAACTTCTTTGAGTCTTGCTACAATAGCATTTCTATTATTATATACACACATAAATATTTGGATATAAGTATAGTACAAATTTTACTAGATCAGATCTATTACTATTTGAGTATAATAAATACATACAAAAATATGTTGGCAAGATTTGAAAACTGGCAATTATGATGAAATAATTAATATGACAATTAACTATAGAAATTAGAATTCTTTCATTTATATTTTATTGATAAATCATTAATAAAATTACAAATAATCTATAAGAATTATGATTAAATATATCAAATAACAATCTTTTATTACTACATTATCCCCTTGTTATAAAAAATTAATTTTAAATCATAGTAAATAATGATATTAATTCTAATCTTAGATATAAAATTATAATTTTACAGATTAAATTAACTTTCATTTAATTTTATTTTTACTATATTATATATATAAACAGTAGATTCCTAATTATCCAAGGTTGTGGATGTTAATCCATAATCTAGAAGTGATACCTAATTATAGATGTTTCATTTTAGTATATGTAAATTGTTGTTTCAGTTATAGATGTAATAACTGAAAGATTTTTAAATATCCAGATTTGTTTCTTTATTGTATCTTAGATAATTAGTGATCAATATTAGTATTAAAATTATAAATATTGCAATAATTGAAGAGTGTGATCCCAAAACATGTTCAGTCCATTTTTGGAATTTTTTTATTTGATGCAAATATATATTCCTATTGAAGAGATCTATCTTATTAAAGACCCATTTATTCTTAAAACCATGCCAATCGATATGTATGGTGTCGACACTTGAATCTTGCTTTTCTTTTGAAAACTTGCTCAGTCCAGATAACGATGAAAACTCACTCAGTCCTAATGCACATGTCTAGAACATTTTCACGTCTCTGGTAAGATGCATAAAAAAAAATTCTATTACTGTTCACAATAAATTTGTTGTTGTGGGAAATTTTTTCGTATTTATTAAAGGTAAAATTATTATTTTGATTATTAATTTTCATGTTAGAAGCTCTTGAAATAAAATCATAACATTAAAAATTAGAGTTTCAGGGGAGTTTTTGTATCTACTGTTAAAAAAAAGTTATTTTTCTGATTTTTTAGTAATTTGTAATTTGGGATGATATACATATTCTGAGGTCATCCCCATGAGTACAATGTACTCATGGGGATAACCCCAGAATACTTTGCAATCCAATAAAACAAAATTTAATACCATGCTTACATATGTAGGTTATGGATGATGAAGAGTTTAACATACTAGTAAGAACTGTTGAAAGAGGACAAAAGATATCACACAGGACGATAGAAACCAATGTATCAAAACGTTACAAGTCAGGTGACAAGACTCCAAAAATTGACTGTCTTCATAAAGACAGCAACAAACATGGCTGTTGTACAGGGCTAGCATAAATGATTCATTTGTTTTGAAAAGGCTAGATTTTCAAAAGTATTACACGTACACACATGAAAGATATATAAAAAGAACTACAAACTCACCAAGTTTGTATTGTGTATTCCAGGTGGCAGCACGAGTACCTGTCGAAAATGGAGGGAAAGCAAGAAAAAAGTTTTTGTGTGCTTGAATATGCCAGATGTTCGTCTGTTATAGCTGTGTAACGCGCTTTCAGAAGAGAGTATGGAAAAGAACCGCCATGTAAACAAAGCATTTTGCGGTGGTATCGGCAATTCAAGGACACTGGTTGCTTGTGTAAAGGGAAAAGCACCGGTCGACCAAAAGTACCAGAAGAAACAGTGGAGAGAGTGAGGGATAGTTTCCTGCTTAGTCCAAAAAAATCAACATCCTGAGCAAGCCGTGAACTTGGAAAACAAAAAAACTGTGTGGAAGATTTTGCGTCAACAGTTGCATTTCAAACAGTACCGTATGCAGCTCCTGCAACAATTAAAGCTGGAGGATTACGCCCGTCGACTAGATTTTTGCATCAACATGCAGGAAGCATTGGAGAACGAAGATTTCACCACCAAGTTGATATTCAGCGATGAAGCAACGTTCCACTTATCCGGGAACGTGAATCATCATAATGTGCAATTCTGGGGCACGGAAAATCTACGTGCAGTCATGACAATTGAAAAGGTTCGCCAAAGGTGAATGTTTTCTGTGCAGTGTCACAAACAAAGATGTACGGGCCGTTTTTCTTCGCTGAGCAAACTGTGACCGGTAAATGTTAACTGGATATGTTGCAGTTGTGGTTGTTCCTGCAACTCAGTGCTGACTTCAGGGATTTTGTCTTCCAACAAGACGGGGCACCCCCTCATTGGTATATCCCAGTTCGTGACAACCTAAACGATGCACTTCCGCATCGCTGGATTGGATGTATTGGTGAGAATGACTTAGCTTTGTTCCCCTGGCCTCCCAGATCTCCTGATTTAACGCTCTGCGACTTCTTCCTGTGGGGGTACGTTAAGGACCTTGTTTACGTACCCCACTAAAGCAATCCTTAGTCAAGCTCAAAGAACGCATCAGTGCTGCAGTGCAGACAATTGACAGGACTATGCTACAAAATGTATGGAATGAGCTCGATTATCGTCTGGACGTGTGTCGTGTCACCAAAGGGGCACATATTGAACATTTGTAGAGGGTGTATAAACTTGATGAGTTTGTGGAGTTTGTGGTTCTTTTCATATATCTTTCATGTGTGTATGTGTAATACTTTTGAAAATATAGCCTTTTCAAAATGAATGAATCATTTATGCTAGCCCTGCATTTCAAGCCTTACTGCCAGTGATGTGCAAATATTCTTTAATCTGGTCTACAAACAAGGCAGTAAATGCACACAAGACAAATTTCTGATTAAGTATATAACAGTAAATGAACTAAAGCATAATCGAAAAAGAAAAGCTGATTCAGTGAGAAATAAACCTGTAAAAATCAAATATTCTGTTTTCAAGAAGGGCTGTTCCCCATTCCAGTCTGTTCAAAAGCTTTCCAATCAATAACTTGTACTTCCAGAGACAGATTACCTTGGTTGGAAAGATCATTATGAAAAGAAGGATTCAGTCCCAACAAGAGGCATGGGGGAATGGATAAGAAAAAGCTTAACAAGCACATGAAAGTTACTGACAATATAATAAAGCATATATCTCAATATAAATGTCACGAAAGTCATTATGGACGTACCAAATCTGTAAGATGTTACTTGCCTCCATACTTGAACATTAAAAAGATGTAGTGTCATTGGAAATTATAACAGAATAACACATGCTCGTACAAAAAATTTTATAATATATTCATGACCAGATATAATTTAGGCTCCAGAAATCCTCATTCTGATGTTTGTTCATATTGTGAAGAGCAGAACAAAAAGTTTCAAATGACAATTGAAAAGAAAGATAAAAAAGAAATGATGATTTTGAAACAAATATATAAACTAAGAGCAAAAAAATTCTATACTCATTTTAGATATAATCCATCAGGAACAGTAGCATTTGATTGCCAACAGAACCAGCCACTACCAAAGCTCTCAGTCAGCGACACATTTTACAGTAGAGTAGTACAGTATAAGTATAGTTGTATAATTTCACCTGTATGATGTATCATAGGCCAAAGAACAAAAAAAAGGAAGAAAACATTATATTTTATACCTGGCTTGAAACCCAGCATTCCAGAAGTCAAATGAGGTGGCATCTGCATTAATATATTACCTACAAAATTTAGAACACATAGTTCCTGATGGAATACATGAAGTCCGTTTATTTAATGATAGTGCAGCATCACAAAATAAAAATTCTACAGTTATTGCCGCATTAAGTGGATAAATAACGACTTCAAAGTGGAAGAAAGTAGAGCATTTTTTCCCAGTGAGAGGCCACAGCTACATGCCACCGGATCGAGTGTTCAGGCATGTGAAGAAAGAACTGTGTAGGAATGAGATGTTACTAACACCTGGAGATTACTATAAAATACTTCAGAATCATGGAACTGTACTAATATGTGAGTCTGATTGGAAAGTTAAAGATTACAAATCAGTTGCAAAAAAATACCTGAAATTGACACTTCCTTTCAAAATATCACAATAAAAAGTAATCACTTATTTACAAGACAAATATCAAAAAATTAAGATTGGTGTCAGAAGGCTGTGTGATTGGAATGAAACATTTTTTTGTATCCTCAAAAAAGGAAAAATGTGGACGAACTTTTTGAAAGATGTTCATGAAACTGAATCATCCAGGAAAGTCTCTTTACAGAATGTGAAAGATATTAAAAAGCTATTAAATACTTCATTATACCTCCTGAAGCAGAAGATTTCTACGAAATTATTACTGCTTCTTCCAGTTCCGGTGGAAAGGAAAATGATTCAGTATATTATTATCCAGATGAACCAGTAGAATAGTTATCTATGTATATAAAGTTTTGCCATGATTTTTAGTTCAGTTCAATTTTAAAGTTTACTGTTTGTATTTATTTTCATTGTATACCAGAATTTTCACGTCTAAATAAAGACAAATTTTAAACATTTACTTTTTACTATTTTAATACTTAAACCATATCAAAATAATTTAGTTTTTTCTCTAATGAAAAATGAACTGAATGTAATTGAAAACATGTTTAGTCCCTGCACTTATAAAGGCATAAATGGAAACTTGCTATTTAGTCATTATGTATTTAAAAACTAATGATGACTGATTTCAAGATTCTACTTAGAAGTGCATGTATATGAATTAGAAACAGATATCTGGTAAGATAATTCATTCAAATAGAAATACTTTCTCAATTCCATATTTGCCTCTCCTGAAAAATAACAAAAATGGACTGAAAGTGTTTTGAGATCACACTCTTCAATTTCTTGCTTCAAAAAAACAAATTTCTTGTCTCCTTTTTAGTAAATAATAGAGCATTTGAATATATATATATATATGTAATTTATTTTTTATTATTAAATACATATTGTCCATAATTTTTTTTAATATTCTGAGGATTATCTGAGAAAATTTTATTTCTCAAATATCCTGGTTAATCAGGAACATACTGTATATAGAGTAATGGATTCTTTGTTGATATATTATTGAAAAGAATTGAAAATCTTTTATTACCAAATAAATGTTTTTATTTAATTTTATCAACAAACTATTATTTAATCTGTAAAATTATAATTATGTATTAAAATCAGAATTAACATCATTATTTATTAAATTTATAATTAATAAAATATAAACAATTTGGAATTTATTTTAAAATATTAGTATTTTAAATATATTTTCATTATAGTAATTCATTTTTTTTTTTAAATTATTTAATTTTTTTTTTTTTTTTTTTATTTTAAAAAAAAAATATTTTTAAATAATTTTTTTTTTTTTTAATAATAAATAATTTAATATGCAACTTTCATTTAAATAAATCTATATATATTTTTTCCTTCAAATTAATAAATATCTTTGAAATTGACTAACAAAATTGAAGGATCCAAAATTATAAAAATATATTAAAATGATATTTAATTAATAAATAAGAATAATTTATTAATTTATGTAAATAGTTTTCAAAGAAGAAATTCTCATCATAACATGACTTGAGTATTTAAAATCATTTAACAATAGTCAAATGATGATGATAATAGAAATGTATGTGAACTGAAAAATTTATATTTTAGTAATTATTTAAAAGCAAATATCATCATAATTAATTGAATTGCTAAAAACAAATTAATTAATTATAATTATTGTTATAATGTAATTACTACATTATTTGCCTGAAATAATCAAATAATGAAAAATTTAAGAAAACAATTTAATAAATATATCAGATAAATCTGAAGTAAAGAAAAAAGAGTAAGTCAGAAAATAACAAGAAACAATAACTTTTATAATTTTACATTAAAGTTAAATGCTAATTTATTTTTAACAAAAGTTTTATGAAATTTGAAATATTAAAACAAAATTTTAATTCAAATTAAATTTAACTTATGGAAATTTTGATACAGAGATGAAAATGCATATATTTTACAAATTATATATCAAATTATTATCTGTTAAAAATCAAGAAAGTTAAAAGTTATTGAAACATATTTCTGTACCTCAGAGGCATATAGCACTATGTCCAATTTTTTGAAATTGAACATAAGTTAGTGTTATATGCCTCAAAGGTACAGTTTTTAAAAACTTTTTTAACTAAAATATAATAAGAAACTTAAAACAATTCCAGATTTATTATTAATAAATAAACCATCCTATATTTTATGTATTCATAAGCACAAACACATTAAATATTAATAATTTAATATACATCAAATTTGGAAAATTACTTATAATTAGGATACATCAAAAGTTTTACATAAGAAAAATTGGTTAAGTTTAAAAATTAATAAAAATTTTGCAATTACATATTTAAAGATTACAAGTAAAACTACACAAGAGCCCTTTAGCAGTCAAAAGATAATAATCTTTTGACTGCTAAAGGGCTCTTGTGTAGTTTTACTTGTAATTTGTGTTTGGTGCAGTCTGATTGAATGTTTAATATTTAAAGATATTCTTTTTCACTGCTTTATTCTCTAATTTTAATCCACATTGTATTTAAGATCTAAAATTTCTGTAATTTACTGTTTATTACCCTAAATTTTTTTAGAAAATAAAATTTATAAGATCAACATGCTATTTGAACATGTGATAACAACTTTTGAATTAATTAATGTATTTTAATGAAGGTTCAATAGGGATGCAGATCATCCTTAAAAAATTCATAATTTTTATAAATTTTTATTTGCTAATTCACTAATGATTACTAATTACTAAATTTCATAAAAATGATCCATGATATCAGATTTTTTTAATCCCAATCCCATTATTTCAATTATTTAAAAATAACTGGCATTCAAACATTGATATACTTTCTTAATATCTTTTGAAGTAATTGAATATTTTTTATGAAATTTAGCTAGGAAAATCATGTCAGAAAATAATTTTAAACATTTTAATTATTCAAAAATATTGAAAAAGTGTAAAAAGTAGGCAATTAGTATTTTCTTGAATTGTTTGTTTCTGATAGTCTTTTTAGATTGGGAAAGTTTCAGTTTAACAGATTAACTTTTTTGTATGTAATCAATTATAAGATCGGAAGAGCGGTTCAGCAGGAATGCCGAGACCGATATCGTATGCCAGAATTCACTGTATTTAATTTTTCTGATTTTGTAGCAAATGATGAAGCTTTTGCTACATATCTATTTGTATCATAATATATAATGTGCCATTATATATGTGGTTTGAGATACTTTTTATGAATGTTTAGCATTTATTTATTGCAATTAATGTTTGTATTTTTCAACTTTTTGATACTTCATATTTGGAAAAACTCATAAGCCAAGAAACCATTAAGTGAGACCTATCTGTATATATTATATATACTAGGTGTCTTGCATCCCCAATAAATTACAAACAGATTTATGTAAAATAGATTCTACATATCTCTGTGATTTATTAGGAGTTCAAGACACTTTTAATTCATCCTATATATATACAGTGTGGTTATAAAATAAGTATCTGTATTTGGATCTGTCTGTAGCTGGAAGGAATAATTCGAATGAAACCAAAATCGGTACGCTTACTAATCAAGAAGGGGGAAGAAGAATGGAATAAAAAAATTTGGGGCTTTGGGGTTTGGGGCTTTTTTAAAAATGTTTAGATAATGTGATTACGCTTGCACATGGCAGTGCCAATCAAGTTCAGGTTCCACATGGCCATTGAGCTGGAGGACACAATCCAGGTGGGAACGACGTGCTCAACTGCGGAATGCAATGCATCAGGAGTGATGTTTCACACATGTTGTTATGCGATTTTTTAAGTCATTGACGTTTGCGACGCGTCCATGGTACACATTAGATTTTAAGTACCCCCAAAGCTCGAAAATTTTTTTCCATTCTTCTTCCCCCTTCTCGATTAGTAAGTGTACCAATTTTGGTTTTATTCGGATTATTCCTTCCAGCTATAGACAGCTCCAAATACAGATACTTATTTTATAACCACCCGGTATATATACTATAACTGATAAAACATTAGCAACTTTTTAAGCATATATATTTGGAAAAAATATACTATGTATACTTTTTCTAAATATATGCTTAATCTGTCTTCAAATCATTCCTAGCACATCTGCAATAAACAAAACATTTTCTTTTATTGAATGCGCCATTTTTCCCCTTGTAAAATGATATTTTTGTGTAAAGTTTAAATATATTACTACTATATTTATTATTAAAAGTAACTTTATTTAAATATCTTTTCTTGAAATAATTCAAAATTCTTCAAGATAATTTTAGACAATACAAATCAAATTATTGTGATCAAACTATTTTTTTTGTTAATATTAGCAATTTCAGGTGATGCATCAGTATAAATCATCTCAATGATTTATACTGATACTAAAAATTGAAATATTCTATCTGTTTACCTAATAAAATTTTCATATCTGTCATTAATAAACTTTGAGTGCAAGAAATTTTAATGACTGAAAATGACATTACATTCTTATTTTAACTTTTTGAAATTTATTTTTCAATGTTATGTTTACAATAAATTTGGATATCTTAAATTAATTAATGAATAAAACTTAATTTTGCTAACATACATACTTAGTAATTTGTCTTAACAATTACTTGTATAGTAGAGTCTCCTTAATCCGACACATATGGTTCTGGGGCTTGTTGGATTTCAGAGATTTGTCAGATTATTGGATGTTCAATGATAAAAATGGAGCTACACAAACGAATACGCTCTGTTTATTAAGACTTTCCTGTCACTGCTCTTGTTGTTTAAATCTTTCATTAACCCCTTAATTTTATTCCAATTTTTTTTAATATCATGAATGGTGGCTTTGTCCAATACCATAAAATAAAACCAAATCACTAAACTTTTCTCCCAAGTCAAGTTTCTTAATTATTTCTGCTTTTTCGACTGCAGTCAACATTCGTGTTTTCAATTTTCACTTTTTCTGATTTGTGACATTATATAAAGATAAATAACAAACACTGATACAGTAAAAACACTATTTTACAGTAAACAATATACTAAACTTAAAAATTAGTCTGACTATAAGCCTGAACAATGAACGAATAGTAACTGACAATTTGTTTACTTCAGTTTCTCTTTTTCACACATCAACAAGTTGTGACATGAAAATTTCCCATGGCATCACAACAATTCACAGAGTGTTGGATTATACAGACTCAACTGTATAAGGATTTCATAATGGATGAGTTGAAACTGTTATATTATTTGATCTTCTGAGAATATTTACTTAGATATCAATATTGCTCAGAAATGATTGATCTCTGATACTGGCATATGGATCAGTGATAAAGGGATCTAGATTAAGAGAAACGACTTGGAAACTAAAATAATGAACAAAGATTATATATTTATTTAAATAATAAGAAAACAAAAGAACAAAATACAAGACAACAGAATAAAATACAATGGAAATTATCAACTAAACACTAAATTCAACAAACTACAAGCAGAATATGAATGAGATCAAGACTTCCAGGAGACTTTAAATTTTCCCAAACAGAGGAGAAAGCTAGTTTCGATCCTGGGTTACAAATATTCCTGAAAGAAAGGGAAGCATTTTTGTCTTTTTTTTCTTCTATATAATCTTCCAGCATTGTTCTGTCCTCCATGGATGTCTGCTGACTGAATGGATATGGATTTGCCATTCCCTTTTACATTTAGTCACACGCCTCAGGACTATCATTTAGCCATTCCAACTTTTGGTCTCCTCAGGTAACTCAAATTTTTAGACTTTTGCCACTTTCAATATTTGTTTCTCACCAAATGTGTGAGAATAAACAGTTTCATACCTTCTCACTGAAATAATTCTCTACTTTTTGATCAGTCTTGTATTTCATATGACATTTATTTTTGTGTTTTTATAATAAGTTAATAGTTTTATATATAAACATTTCTATAATTAGTACATAAGGATATACATAATATAATAAAGTATATATATTAGACATAAAGTGAGATAATAAATTCAAATTATAAATATGGCGATTCTATATAACATCATACAGCATTAAAAATAACCTTAAAACAACACAATATACAAAACATTTTTAAATAATTTTATGTTGATTGTAATAAATTTCAATACATTAAATTCAAATTAAAAAACATTGTTTTATAATCATAAACTAACAAGTTTTGCTGCTTCTAGGAATACAAGGAATCACAAGCACTTTAAGCAGGAAAAAAATACACTATTTTTTTTATTAGATATATAGTGCATATACTAATAATAATCTCCAAGTAATGTTTTTGGCCTTCTTTGGCCCTCCTCAGCCAGTTCTCTCAAATGAGCATCTAGCATTCTACACTGGTATTTGATGCAGAGACTCTGATAGGATGTTTTCACAAATAAATATCTAGCAAAGACCGTATTGGCATTTAAACATTTACCAGGTGTTACAATTCATTGTTATATAAATATCATTCTGTTAAATGTATTTTACGCTAGGATGTTTTCACAAATAAATATCTAGCAAAGATCGTATTGGCATTTAAATATTTACCAGGTGTTACAATTCATTGTTATATAAATATCATTCTGTTAAATGTATTTTACAAATTTCTAAATCATAACTAACAAGTTTTCAGCTAGAGGCTGTTATATTTTACGTATATATGATATTTGGTTCTATCGCATCATAAATACTAACAAGAATTAACTCGAATAATAGGAATAAAAATAAATTAATACAATCAGAGGTAAAAAACAATAAAAATTACAATAATAATTATAAGATGTGAGAAAATTTCAGAGAAAATAAAGTTCACTTTGTAATTTAACTGGAAATTCAGCAGCTGTAGAAAAAGACAGTGCACACTCCATTCAGTCTTTATTAAAATGACCCCATCTACCTCTGCACAGTTTAACCTGTTAGGGTCGTCTTCATTCAGGATTGCACTTCTCTTTAATTTTTCATGAAAGATTATGAC
Source organism: Olivierus martensii (assembly GCA_000484575.1). Classification (NCBI taxonomy): domain Eukaryota; kingdom Metazoa; phylum Arthropoda; class Arachnida; order Scorpiones; family Buthidae; genus Olivierus; species Olivierus martensii. The sequence goes on from AYEL01065927.1 coordinate 44,634, forward strand.
CACTTCCGCCATTAACCCTTGTTTAATGTCCTTAACAAGTTTAATAACCTTCACATCATCTATTTTGCATTGGTAGGCTCTCCGAGATAAGGCGTCGACAGAGCTTCATTACTCTCATCCTAACCTCAAAATTTCTCAATGTATAATGGATATATTGCTCTCTTTGGATGGTGTTGTGGTTGAGAAGATCTATTTTATAAACACCTGTTTTTCTTTCTGGGGATGTTGGTCTTTATTGTTCCTAATTCTGTTGAAAAGTATGTTCCCTTTTGAAAATGCAATGTTACAGCTACCTTTTTCTCAATTAACTGTAGGTTAATAAGTTTAAGAATAAGTCCTGTCACTTCCATCCTTCTGTAAGAGATTTCCCTTGGTGTTTGTTTCCTGTTATTCTTACCCATATTCATGTAAAGCCTCCTAACTACTCCACTGGTGTATCTGTGTCATTCCGCTTCCCTCATAATCCAACTTAATTCCTTCATCTTAGTTTGGAAAGTGCTGTAGTCGGTATCTAGCCTTTTTAAGAGTGATCTGAACAAGGAAATTTTATATGGCCACAGGTATAGTGACCAACTGGGGATCACAAACGGTATGTATGTATGTCTTCTATAGACTTTCGTATGGTATTTTCCTTCCTTAATCATAATTATAATATCCAAATAGTTTATAGCTACGTCATTTTTCCTTTCAAGTTTTAATTTAATACCTAAGGCAGAGTCCATGAACAGGTCTTCGATTGAACTGTCTTCCACTGTGCTTTTATCTGAGATAAATACATCATCTATTTAGCGTCTGTATAACTTAATTTTTGGTAGCAAAACTGGAAGAACCTCTTCTTTTTTTCTTAAAATGAGTTCAGCTAGAACTTCTGCTAATGGGCTACTAATTAGTACCTCTCTTCTCTATATATAGAATTTCCCGTGGAAAGTAAAGTATGATTCATGACATAATAAGTGACAAATGTTCCTGATCATTTCTTTACTAGACTTGGAGGGTAGATGTTTTATCATAAATCTGTACAGCTCAAGACAGACGGGTCTCTATCGTGGGATAAAGGGACTCACAATCAAATATACACATCACTTCTTGGAAAAGGGGACCTACAGTGTCAAGACCATTTATCAATTCTTGAATTGAGCGAAGACTGTACTCGTAACTTTTCATGTGTTCCATGCACCGCGAGGCAAGTTTCATCTCTTTGTTTTGAGAGTTTTTCTAAGGCCCTGCTGGATATCATACTTGTTTTTGATCACATTATTATATCCAGTCATGATTGATTATTAACCCTTTGCGCTCCTGAAAAATATTTTTTTTATTGGTCTACCGCTATAGTATTTAAACCATTTATATTTTAATTGCATTGTTTAAAATTTAAACATAAACTAATATGTTGACCAAAGAAAAAAAAATAATGTTTCTCCAAACAAGACTAATATGTTGACCAAAGAAAAAAAAAATAATGTTTCTCCAAACAAGTTCGATCTCGGCTCCTCGGAACAGTAGGCAGACGCTCTACCGATGCTGCTATCAGGCTCTATCGCTTATTCTTGTCAGTTTAGAGCACGTGACGAGCACACCCCAGCACGTATACTTCCCTCCCTATTCTCAGTCACACAGCAAACTGCCTTGAATCTCGGTACAAGTACCTGACTTTACAATTGATCAACTTCCCTATTCTCAGTCACAACAGACAAGTCCATTTGAAACTGCCTTGAACTCTATTCTCAGTCACAACAGACAAGTCCATTTGAAACTGCCTTGAATCTTCCCTCCATATTCTCAGTCACAACAGACAAGTCCATTTGAAACTGCCTTGAATCTCGGTATAACAGACTGTACCGATGCTGCTATCAGTCTCTATCGCTTATTCTTGTCAGTTTAGAGCACGTGACGAGCACACCTGCACGTTGCTTATTCTTGTCAGTCAGAGCACGTGACGAGCACATCCCGCACGTATACTTCCCTCCCTATTCTCAGTGACACGGACAAGTCCATTTGAAACTGCCTTGAATCTCGGTACAATACCTGACTTTACAATTGATCAACTTCCGGTGAGCTTAGCCCCTACGAGATAGGTACAAAACTTTATGGAACCGACTATACATACCGTTTCTATCAGATACAAAAATAAATTTCAGAAAATTATTTTATTGGTAACTGTATTTTCACCGCTCTGCAGGAGTCCGCGAATAATGATCTCAGATCAAACTATGGAATGTAAAGCAAGTTGAGGCTAGTTTCACAGATTCAAATAGATAACAGGATAAAAAAAAGACTTTATTTCAACATCCAAGGGCTAATAAATTCAGTATATTATGTATATAAAATAGTACATTTTGTAATTTAGTGTGTTATACAATAATAAAATATATATGGTAAAATAAATAATATAGTATATTTCTCTCATCTCTCCTATTAAAGGGAGTGGGATGGGGAGTCCAACAATGAATTAATCTATTTCCCATAGTCTTATATGGGAAATATTGTCCTGCAATTCGACAGTTTCTCAATGGCATTAGTTCGGCAATGGATTAATGTCAAACTGTGAGGTACCACTGTATTATATTTTTTATTATATTATTTTCTTACAGAATTTTTAGAATTTTTTTTTATTAAAATTAATATGTGCACTCCTCTGTTTACAAACATTCATACTTACAAACATGAAATTTCATTTCAAATTTTATGAAATTTCAAAAACTCCAATAATTTTAAACAACTTGATAATAGAATGTTTTAGCAACCAATATTATGTAAAATTACAGTTATCCTATTATGTTTCAAGATATATTTCAAGATAGCAGCAATTACACAAAGTAAATTTGCTTTATAATTGAAATGTTTTGTTCAAATCTGTGAAATAATAAGTAACTTCTAATTAATACAACTGTGAAATATATTATAAAACACAGCATATAAAATTATTTCAGTAGTTTTCAGATCAAATAATAGTAGTATCTGAGTTATGAACAACTTGAATTACATACAAAACTTATTTAAAAATTATGTTCATAACTAGAGAAGCATAAGTAATTTAAAAATATACTTTAATATATGATATTACATGACAATCATTCTTTACAATAACATTTCTGCAACTAACTTACGGTATTTATATACATATATAATTTATCACTTTTATTATTATATATAAGTTGCTGTGTTCTATCAATTATAATATATATATATATATATTAGGTAATTCCTGCCTTTATGAGTTAATTCAGATCTGGAAATAGCTTTTATAATAAGAACTCTTAAATCAAAATCAATTTCCCATAGATATTATATAAAATCAAGAGTTCCCTTCTCAACAATGCAATTTTACCATAATAAAATAAGTAAATAAATGCCAACAAAATCAATAGTTTATGAATAAATAATGATTTATCTATCTAAAGGAATGAAAATCAAGCCTTTAAAATCAAGTAAATTATAATGATACAGAAATTATTTATGTCACATAAATGTTAAACAACACTAGTCAACAAATAAGAAAAACTTTGTTGCAATTGATATTATAATGAGTGCATTGCTGTGTATAAAGTACCTTGATTACAAATTTGGCAAACAAAATTCTCCATCATACGTAGATTTTGAGTTATAACATATCAATTTTTTTTCCATTTACTTCAAAAAGCATGTCAGTTTGATTTTTACCTGCTTTTTTTATTGAAAATAATACTAAATAAATTTTTAGTGTAAAAATTCTTCTAAGATACAAAACTGCTTATGATCAATTCAAATACAGTTGTGCTTTAATGTGTTTGAACTTTAATTTTTAATGTATGAATGATACTGCTGAGTGTGCTATTTAATTATTATAATTCATTTACTTCAAAAAGTTTGTATAAATTATAAAGTTTAAAGTAGAATAGAAAGAGAAAAACAGGTTATTTCAAAGCAAAACAAATGTAATATTAAATAAATATATATATATGAAAATACATTTAAGATAGATCTATTGACAATGATTTTTTTTGCAAATGCTGAATTTCATTTATATTCTGTATCACTCTTTCTCATAAGGAACAAGCAAACTCCACCATTGCTGGATTTCACCTATCTTGATAATGTTCATTGTTAAGATATCTTAATGGATCTTATCACTGATGGCACCCAAATTTTCAGGGAAAAAAATTTAAATGAGAATCCAAAAAGTGGATTTTAAGATATATTCTATAGCCCATTTTATTGTAATTTTCAATTAATTCTACTACAAGTTTTTCATAGTTTCCTATCCTTGTGTTGCCAAAAAATTTGTGTACAACTTCTTTAAAAGACCTCTAAGCACATCAATATTATTCAATTTTTGTTCAAACTGTGTATTCTTCAGTATTTTTTTAATTTGCAGTCCAACAAATATTTCTTCTTTAAGTTTGGCATTACTTAGTTTTAGAAAAATCTGTTTAAGGTATTTGAAAGCAGCACTTTTTTTATCCAACATTTTGATGAAATTATTTTATTAATCCAAGTTTTATGTAGTGGGGATAGCAAGACTTTTTGAGATCAATTAGTGGTATATTTTTATATTAACTTGACTTGAGACAAATCATATCTTTGACGCCATTTTTTTATTTTGAAATAATCTTATGCTGCTCTATTATTCCATATACAAATAAAACAGCAACATTTGGTGAAACCCTGAAGTTCCAGTAACACTCTGACTTTTAAGCTTTTAGATTTCCATATATCTGCCATTTGTAGATGTTATAATTAATATTTAAAATTAGAGATATATTTTTTCATAAGAATTCTTCATGTCAACTGCAAGAACAAGAGGAATCAATGGTCTTTGGTTGCATTATGTAATAGAACTGCTTTCAAGCTAATTTTCAATAAATTTATAAACAAGCACCATTCATCAGGATTATAGAGAAAGCCTAATTTTTCATGACCCTATTTAGTTCTACATAAACACACATTTTATTCTGTATAGCAAAAAATAAGGGCAGCTCTTATTGTTGTTCCTGACGGCAGCAATTTTTGTTCCCTTTGCCAGTAAATGCCATTGCTGTAATCTTGAACCTAACAATTTAGCATGCTGTTTGGACAAGTTGTCTCATATTAGGTCATTTAATTCAACTTGTTCAATTAAATGTGGCTTGTCTTCATCTTCAAGATAATCAAGAGCCTTTCTGATATTATATCCTGCTCTTCTTTTTCATCATGTGGGGTCCATGGAGGTGTTTCATTGACAAATTTTTTTGTGTGTTTTGACACCAAATTGTGTGGTCAGAGAGGTCGAAATACTGCTTGTGTACCTGATTATAATGCTGAAACATCAGATCTGACATCAGAAGCAGTATAGACTGTGTCGCTCCAGCACAGATTGAAGGCTATTTAGATAAGTGCATGTCAGAATTGTGGCCAAAAAAATTATAAGTGAGCATGGGTAAGTAGCACATCAAGGGGAGAAGTGAAGTGAGATATGCAGAAACAAACAACAAATAAACTATATATAATTAAATAATATAATATTTATTTAATATAAATAATAACAATAATACAAATAATTAGAAAACAAATATAGCATGAATCAAAGACAAATTATACAGAATAAAACTAACAAAAAATAACAAAGTTAAATCTAATCCTAACTTTAACAGGGCTTTAGTGTAGTTTAACGCAAAAGAGATAGACCCATGACCATACCTATGAGAGAATCTTTCCTTTTTCATGCTTTTTCTTAGTTTCTTTTCCGAATAACATTTTCTTTAGGTTTACTTGAACTGAAGGCAAAAATACTGACAAACACAAAACCAATGACATTATTCCAATCATGTACATAGTAGAAGAGGAGAGGTGAAGAAGGAAAAAGAGCTTACCCAAAACCAAAGTCAGAATAAATGCTCCTGTTTTTTCTTTTTTATATTGAATTTAAAGAAAAAATTCTCCAATTATGCCAAACTGAAGAGAAGGTTCAAAATGAAATTAAATTCTTTATTTGATAAGTGAAATACTATTTCTTGCATCATATTGATATAGAAAACTGTCAAAAAGTTATGCTAGTTTAATTTATCAGTACTCATGAACTTGAGTCATTTGATCTCTTGGTTTGTTTCTTTTTCAGATATAGTTTATGAGTTTATTTGACAAATATAACATTCTATTCTCTTTCCTGATCAAAAAGATCATTCAAAAATAATAAAGTTTTCCCAGTTACTTTTGTTAGCTTTATAATATAAAATGAAGTTATTACATTTATTTGATACAATTAATTTAGTTAAAGAAGTTTCTAATAAGGAACTTAAGTTTCACAAATATTTGTTAAAAAGAACTTTCTGACAAAATAGAGCTTTGTAAAGTGACTCGTCATTGCATCACAAGATTTGTTAGGCTCACCTGTTAGTCATCATTTTCCAATTACAATCAGTTCAAATCAGACAATATCATTATTAAAATTAACAAAATTATAAACATATAAAAATATATTTAAGTAAATGATAGATATTGTAATGAAAAGAAGTTATTTAATTAATTAAAGATAGATATGCAATAGTTTTTAGTTTTTTAAGGATGATCTCTAGATGATAATTATTGTAAATTCTGTGAACAAAGTCTGATTCTATTGTTCATATCTATTATATATTTGACACCTGCAAGTAGTATATGACATCAGTTTTTGATATTCCCCATGAAAAAAAGGTCTGTCCAAAATCCTACAATCATATATTTCTAAATCCTCCTCCCAATTTGCTGGGAGAGCTGAACTGGTAAACTTTCACCATGAGGAACAGATCTTCTAGTCAAAAGAATATTTGGATATTCAATATTGTGTTTGTTCTTCCTTGAAATACCACACTTTTGTCATACAAAAGTAACAGTTGTAAAAATGGTTGATGAACTTACACCAAATCAGAGTGACTGCAAAAAGCATTGAAAAAATTTTCCATCTAGCCAATTACTTAAATTTGCAACACAAGTCTGACAACAAATATGAAGAGTACAGTTCCAATCTTGATCATCAAACTAAATCCTAAATATTGTGATAAGCCATCTTAGGCATTTTGTTAATTTGTCTTTTCTGTGATTTAGGTATAAATTGATCACACATACACAGCAAAAACAGTCTGCAAAGTTAGTACAGCCATGTTTCTTTATTTTAAACATATTTTATTTTTCACTAAAACCACATTAAAATTTAAAACTATCATATGTGTGCTTATGCTTGTTTCATGCCCCTCTAAATGTTGAGCAATGATTTCAACAGTTCCCTGAAAAACTCAAATTAACCAAAAATTAGGACAAGATTTTTTTTATCCTCTTTTTATTGTCAAACATTTTGCCCTCTCCTCAACAGGGGGTGTCATCATAGTTTTAAGAACTTCTTATATTGTTTACTGCAAAGTACTTGGAAAACATTTTTATAGCTTCATAAAAAGGAATTGTTTTTCAATAAGGATAAGAATAATCTTTATTCAAATGATGTCAGAATGACAACCATCGATAAATAGAGGATAGAATATGTTTAATTTGAAAATATATGCTTTTAAAACAGTTTTGCTCAGATAAAATCACAATTTCAAAAATCTTGTGATAGGAAATTTTTTAATTTATTTTCATGTCCAGCACATAAGAATTAACAAAAACATCTTTTCCCTCTCATAGTTGCAAAATGGCTGTAAACTAATATATTTTTATTTATTATTATTATTAACAGATAAATATATGATATTTTATATAAATGCACTACTACCTTATTCAGAAACTGAAAATGGAATTATTTACACAATATACAAGTACAGTGGATTCCGCTTAATTAGGACACGTCGGGCCAAGCCATTTAGTCCCAATTAAGCAGCTGTCCCAATTAAACGAAGTAATAATAAATTCTAAAATAAAATATAATTCGTAAATAAATAAATAATAGGTAAAAAATAATAATTAGGTACCTATTTTAATGATTTATTAAAATAGGTACATAATAATTATTTTCACCTATCTCCTCTGACTTTGTCTTCAATACCGGGCCACTGATATTCATGTCTTCTCGCTAACTATAGAAATCCATTGATCTAATGATTCTTCAACTTCGGGATCCTTTCCATCATGCTTTCTTTTGAATGTTCCTGGAATTTCTTTCTGTAATACCTGGGATCGCGAAAAATCTCATAATGAAAAATGGGATCATGAATGAAAAAAGTTTGATTCAAAATAAGTGTAAATTATGACTGATAAATATATATAATATTTATATTAGGTTGCATTTTTATAAAATATAAATTTATAAAATAAATAATTTAATATGCAACTTTCATTTAAATAAATCTATATATATTTTTTCCTTCAAATTAATAAATATCTTTGAAATTGACTAACAAAATTGAAGGATCCA